>VMDR010000417.1:0-241033 GCA_007922815.1 Macrotus californicus | reverse complement strand
CTCTCTCTCTCTCATTGTTCTTTGGCAACGTTATTAGAAATTTCTAGAATTGGCCCTGCTCTCCACAATCAGTTTGGGGGCTGGGGGGCAGTTCTTGAGAACAGATGGGAAAATGAATTTACAAAGAAACCAGCAACAAATTTCACTGTGCAAATTATGGAAAAAGTTACCCAACAGGGGTACCCCCTACCTTTTTCTTTTCTCCACCCCTAGTTTCTATGATTATAGTTGGGGAGAAAATTCAAACTGAAAGAAATTTGATATTTATTTTCTGTGAACTTTAATAAAGAAAGTGGTGGGTTTGGGACTTTTTTTCTTTTTGGAAGGCCCCTTGGACAAGTCAATTTTTAATTTTTTTTTAATAGCACCTTTTGGCATAAAGCTGCCGGGGTGTGATTGATGAAGTCCCTAAGAGGTTGTACTGAGAGGTTCCACTCCCAGCAGGCTGGCCAGACACTTTGAAGAAGTTTTTGATTCTGGGAGCCCGCTCTTCCCGGGACCAGGGTTCACCCAGGCAAGCCTTTTAAAATGTTTCGTGCCCGAGCCTTCCTTGAAGTCCGTGTTTGTTTGGGTTTGCGGAATCCCCTTCCTTTCTTCAACATTCTCAGATGTCCCCGGTTTAGACTGAGTGATCAGCCGTAATCTGCTCCAGCCCTGACCAGGAATAGTCCACTTTGCTCACAAGCACATAACATGACTTCAGACCCCCGGGTCTCCGTGGTGAAATACAACCCCAGACCCTCCGAGATGTCTTGGGAGATAAGCGAGACCCCAAGCCTGGGTCCCCTGCAGCCCCGCAGGAGCAGGGGTTTCCCTGTGCATCATGACGTTGTTATCAGCGGCCACCGCGCAGCCACCGTCCACTGCGTTTTCCACAGGGCTCCGTGGTGTTAAGAAAATACCCCTCCGGCGCGGTGTTATTTTAGGCTGAAACAAAAGTCGACATGAATGGCTGGGGGGGAACAGAGGGGACATTGTTCTCCCTGTGACCGGGTGCTCAGAACTGGCCTGAAACTGGAACCCGACAAACAGAGAAGTAAATGCCATCACGTACAAATGGGCTATCGGGTGTCCGGCGGGATCAATTGAGCACAGAGGGCGGCCAGGCCGGGGACTTCGCCAGTCCCTGGGTCATGGGAAGTTTGGTTTCCACAGCAGAGGCCAAAAGTGTCACCTGATTCCTGCCCATGTGACGACTGACTGGGAGAGGAAGCCACCTGCTTGTGAGAGAGAGAAGGAGAGGAGAGCCCAAACACCACCCTTGTGAAGAGTGGTCCCATTGCCCTGGCTGGGTGGCTCAGTTGGCTGGAGCATTGTCCCGTGCACCAAAAGGTTGTGGGTTCAATTCCCCGTCAGGGCATGTGCCTAGGTTGCCAGTTCAATCCCCAGGGAGGCAAGAAATCAATGTTTCTGTCTCACGTAGGTGTTTCTCTCCCTCTCCCTTCCTGCCTCTCTAAAAGCAATAAACATATCCTTGGTTGAGGAGTCAAATTAAAAAAAAAAAAAAAGAAAAGAATTGTCCCATTTAATCTTCCCAGCCATCCTATAAGGCAGGTCCTATTATTTATTTATTTTTATTTTTCAATTATAGTTCACACTCAATATTATTTTGTATTAGTTTCAGGTATACAGCATAGTTATTACTTGCTCCTTTTAAAGACGTGGAAACTGAGGCAGAGAGCTGAGAGAGAGAGTTGACTTGCCGGAGGGTCACACTGCAGCCGTGTGCAAAAACCAGGGTTTCTAGCCAGGGGCTCTGGCCCCGGAGGCCTTGCCCCTTCGGGCTGTGCATGGTCATCTCACTCTTATGTTCACTGCTTTCGTGTGTCTCGCTCACGGCGCCTGGCTGCCCAGAGCCCTCAGTCCTCCCCACGTCAGCGGAAGCTGGAGGCCCGACTTCGACCGCCATTCCCCTTTTTTCTGTGTGTGGGAGTCTGCTGTGCCCGTTTGCACACCAGGCCAGGAGTGCCGGGAAATTAGCATCCTGCAGGACTGAGTTTAGTTGTGAATAAATACCCCAGCTCCCTGCCCCTCTCGTGGTGGGGGGGGCACTGGGAGAAGCGTTCTGAGGGGCTCCCCAGTGGGATGAGCTCCGCTGCCCCAGAGGTAACTTGCTGGAAGGTGCATGCCTTATTGCCCCCCCACCTCCCGGAAGCACCCCCCTACTCTCCTGTGGTGTTTCCTGGTGCCATGTCCCCCCCTCTGAGCCTTTGTCTCTAGAGCAGCTTCTGGAGGAGCACACGGAGCCGGCCAGGGGACCATGACTCTGCCTCCCTCATCACACTGTAGCTGCATGGCAGCTCCCCATCTTGTCCCTGGGGACCAGCTGCCCATCTGGCTTGTAGTGGGGGTCCAGTAAATACATCCAAAGTGACAGGATGTGCAAGTGGAAAGTCCCTCTCCATCTAACCTAAGTTAGGGTTTCTATCGTTTATCCTCTTCCTAAGTCAATATGTGACATTTAAAGTCATTTTTAATCATTCACTCTCAATTTTTACTTATTATTACTGAATTTATTGGGGTGACACTGGTTAATAAAATTACACAGGTGTCAGGTGTACAGTTCTATGACACGTCATCTGTACCTTGTGTTGTGTTTGGCACCCCAAGTCAGGTCTCCTTTCCTCATCACTGACTCCCCCTTTGCCCTCCTCGACCTCCCCCTTCGCCCCTCCCCTCTGGTGACCAGCCTACTGGTGTCTGTGTCTATGAGCTACAGAGGACCCATAATCATTCGTATTTTACTGAAGAGTTCCTTTTCTCAGGTTACCTAACTGGGCGGGGGTGGAGACATGGTCCCCTTCTTCGCTCTGTATCTGGCCTAGAGTTGGGAACAAACCAGCTTCTGCATCAGGATCCGATTAAGACATTTGGAGGATGTTTCAGAGACTGGCCAGCCATTTACCAAACCTATGACCTTCTAGACTGTAGCTCCCAATCTTACTTGCAGGTAGGTGTGCCATGTGACTGATTGTAGCCAGTGGAATTTGAGCAGACATGTACCACCTTTAGCCCAGCCTGGGAACACTTCCCCCATGCAATCCTCCACGCTGCCCCCTTCTGCAGCTTGAGGCCAGTGAAGATTTGGGAGCCGCACATTAAATACAGTAGAACACATGGTACAAAAAGCCTGGGTCCCTGAATCACCACGTGGAACAGAGCTGTGCACTGACCAGGGGCACCCATGTCAGATGTTACTAGAGGAAAAGAATTTTCCGTTGTGTTTGGACCATCATCCAGTTGGGAGGTTTGTTTGTTATAGCAGCTGATACGATCCTAACTGATACTCAGGGCCTAGGCACTGACCAGAGTTAGTGTCCTCTGCCACACATAAACTAAGTGCTAAGCATGTCCATCAAAACTCTAATTTGCACATGATAGCAACTTTCCTTAAAAAAATCAGAGTAAAGCCTTAACTTTTTTGGGGGGGTGAGTAATGACTAGCTTTATTTGTGTCCTGAGTTACTTGTTGATTCTGCCTCTTAGGTGACACCGTAGACCCTCTAAAGTCTTGTCTAACGGGCCAATTCACAGATCCCTCCTAGGGAAGAGCGAGTGGATACGTTTATCAAAGTTCAAGAGCACTGCTGTTTCCTTGGGAGCCACAGGCAGCTGCTCCTGCCCCCAAAGGGCTCCGGTAGCAATGGGGACGTGTCCTTGGGTTAAGAGCAGAGACTTCCGTGATCCCTCCGACCTGCCTTTCAGCTTCAGACTTTTGGAAATGTTCTCTTAAACTTCCTCAAAACCCAAAGGGAAACACAGACAAGGCACCACAGAAGACGCCCCAGCCACCACCTCCACTGGGTGGAGCTGGGAGCGTTGGAAAAGGTCATGGCTTCTGGAACCAGCAGATCAGGGTTTGACTCCGGGGTCTGTCTCCTTGTCATTGTCCCCCTTTGCGGGTGATGCATGGAAACTGATTCCTGAACCTGTGCCGTGCCCCGACTCAAGCTCCCCTGAGGCAATGAGGTGTGGCCTTTCCAGTAAACTGGCCCAGGCAGAGAGTGCCACGTGGTGAGGAAAACTTATGGGCCTCACCAGGCTGGAAATGTGCTCTGCCGCCTCGGGCAGGTTCCTTAGCTTCTCTGTGCTGTTTCTTTGTATTTGAATCGGGATTGCATGGTGCCCACCTCGTGGGTCCACTTGGGAGGCTAAACTGAGATCCTCTTGTGAGACACCTGGCTCGGGGTCTGCATGTAGTACTTGCAGTGGAAGTGGTGGCACTTAGTGGACCCCGTCGCTGTGGTCAACAGCACTTTCTGTTAGTGTCCCCATGGAAGGGGCAGGTGACAGTGGTCTGAAGGTGTGTTTGGGACCTGGCCTGTGAGGTGAATGGTCACCTGCGGGGGTGACCATGTGGAGCCTTGGTAGTTCCTGAGGGCCATGAGTCAGCACCCTTTGGCTTCCTTGGCAGAGCCCTGGTGCTCTGTCCTTGGGATGGGCCACCACCAGAGGAGGGCCTCAAACCTCCACCCGCAGGGACCACCAAGCAAGACAGAGGCAACTCCTTGCTGATTGCTGGGCTCCTGGAGGCTGTTTTTGGCAGGGGTGGGGGTAGGGGTGGTGGCACCGGGACAGAGCCCAGGACACTGTGGTCTGAGTTGATCCTCCATGCAAGAGGAAATGTGGCATTTCTCTTGGTCAAGGACATGGCCTTTGGAGCCATACACACCTGACTATGCATCCTGCTCAGCCACTTACCAGTCTTTTGCCGTCTCTTCCTCAGTTTCCTTCTTTCACATGGCCTGCTGATGGTCCTTCCCTCACAGGAGTCTTGTGAGGACCAAGTGGGATAATGCTGGACCTCCAAACGCTTTGCAGAGTGAAAGCACCCACGACATATCTGAAAATGTTTCTCTTTCCAAATGTGAAATAGGAACAGGACTTAAAAGATGCCAGCGATAGGGGAGGTTGTGCACTGAAAAGTGACTCTGTCTCCCTCTCTCGACGCCCAGGGCGTGTCTAGAAGAAACCACGGTAATCAGTGTCCTGTGTAGACTACCAAGGACTCTCCATGCACACCAGCATGGACGTGGCATATACATAGATATGACTTCCATGCGTGAATAATTTGCTTTACAAAAATGGAAATGTCACAGGGCTCGGCCTGAACGGCATGTGTGTGTGTATGCATGTATGTAAACATGTTAGCTCATTGTAAACACTTCTACACTGTGCTTATTTTTACTTCTAACCTAGTCCTGTTCTTGGAAACTGTCCTGCGTCCATTGATACAAACACATCTCATTCTTTTTAACTGTTGTGTCGTATCCCGGCCTGCAGACGGGCCTTCTTTACACCTTAATTTATTTAACTAGCTGCCTCCTAGTGGGTCGTGCCAGGTGTTCTGCACCCTTTATGAAGAAAGGGTGAGCCCTGCCCTCGGGCATCCGCCAACCCCAGCCCCTGGCACCTGTTATTTCCTTCTGTTTGGTAATTTTCCGGGGTGTACATTTTTCTTGCTGCAACCGGGCTAGACCCAGTTTTGGGCTCCTACTCTCGGCCTAAACATGCCTTAGATCTCTTCATAACCCAACCTGTAAGTTGAGGCCCCTTAATTTGGCCCACAGGACTCTTTAACGCCTTTAAACCCCGTTAAACCCATGTAATGAGTTTCCCCTTGCTGTGCTCCTGGCTGTGAAAGCTGAGAGCTGGGGCCCCGGCCTCCCACCTGTTCCAGAGATTAGGCTGTGCTGGCGAGGCTGTGGGGCTGGCTGGAGGGGAGAGTGGTGGGCGGTGGGAGCCTGGTGGTCAGTCACCAAAGCAGGTTTCCCACTGAAGTGGGTTTTGGGGTGCTGGGTCAGCTGGGATAGCTTCAACTCTCAGACTTCCCATGGGGTGCAAAGCAGTGTAGTGGCCGCTTCGCCTGGGCCACAGAGACACCAGGCTGGTTAGCCAATGAGACTTCCAAAAACGCTGACCTCAGCATGGCAGTGCCTGCTCTGGAATCTTCTTTCCCAGACTGCCTGCTGTGTCAGCAATGGCAGATGGTTAACACGCGCCCTTCTGGAGAAATCTATACTTCCCTCTCTCACAGTCGGTCCACACGGGACAAAGGGGGCTGACTCTGTACTTCCTATTTCCAGGTCTGGGCATGTGACCTAGGACTAGCCAATTGGAGTATTCAAGGTCACTCCCCATGGTGACTGGTTCAGGAGTAGCCCCCGTCTAGCCCCTGTGATTGGATGAAGGATGGGCATGTCACCCAGGTCTGGCAAATCAGGGTATTTAATCCCTTGGTCACAGTAAGTGTTTTAGAGATAGCCGTCTGATTCAATAGCAGTTCAAAGAGATTCAGTCCCAGAGCTCCTGTGGGATAACCAGGAAAAAGATGGTTCTTTCCATGGGGCTTGTGGGAAGAGAAAGTACCAACCTGGAGGGCTGCAGGCCAGCCCTTCACTGTGAAGAAAAGCCTGTTTGAGATGGGTTAAGAGAGAGGGGAACGGGGCTGAGAGGGCAAGACTGAGGTCTGATGACATCGTTTAGCTTCTGGATCCAGCCACACCTTGAAGATTTCCAATTTATGTGAACAAATACATTCTCTTTTTACTTACGGGAGCTTGAATTGAGTTTGTGGGTTTCTTCCAGCCTGCATTCCTCACTAAAACTTATCACCCACTGCCAGTACCATATGCTCCAATACGGCCCTCGGGGTGGCCTTAGATTTCCTTTCCTTACTCTTCTCTGGCCAATTTTTTTTTACTTTAATTTTTGCTTTACCCAGCCCCAGGATTTGCCTTTGACATAGCTTATTCCCGCCCCTGCACAATTCCCCAGTTCTTTCTCCCTATGCGGTCAGTTGTTTCTCAGCCCCTCCACATGTCCCTGTCAGCTGGCATTTGACTGGGCACAGAGCTCCAGGTTCTGCGCAGGCGCTCTGCTCCTGTCGACATAGAGCTTTCCACCTCCCAGGGGCTGGCAACCCCTGCTTAGCACAGCAGGGGTTCTCTGTGAAGAAGGAGTGAGTGAATTGAATGAATGATATGTGAATGCGTGAATGGAAGAGGAGGCGGGGCTTACTAATAACGTTCCTATCAATTCAAGGCAGCATTAGCTAGTTGCCAAATAAGGGGCCAGGGCGACCCAGGGTTCTTGGATCAGGAGCATGGACAGCAGGCCCAAGGAGAGTTGGGGAGCAAGCTGTGGGTTCAATGCCAGGCTGAAGACTTTACATGCTTTCTTATGAAGAGCCACCAAAGGGTTAGGATGGAAGAGGCATGTAGCCTACAAAGCTGTGTCAGAGACACAGCTAGCCGGGCAATGGTGTGAGGGCTACATGAGACGGGAAAGGACTCATGGCAGCCAAACAATGGGAAGATATTTTAAATACATCTTTTGTGGGGCAATGTGAGCCTGACATATGGGGTAGTGGGGGAGATACCTGGGTCCCACCCCTGAAAAGTCTTTTTCATGAGGTCCGAGGTCATGCTGTTTTTTGTCCTGTTCATCTTATTGGAGGTGGACTCTGCACTTCTCCAGTTCTCCCCCCACGGGCTGCCCTATCTAAGGGTGCAAGGAGGCCCATGCTGCCAGTCTGGACCAGGAAGAGGAAACCTGGTTGGGACCTGCTCTAAACCATGGACCCAAATTCTTTGACTCTCCTCCCATCAAGAGATGAGTGCCTTGAAGCTGGCCACGTCTGCCGCTGCTTCGTCCAACAGAGCGTGTAACCTATGACTCTGAGGCCAGGTCACAAAAGCCCTTGCAGTTTCCGCCTGGCCATTGGGCCTCTCGCCCTGGGGAAAGTCTATTCCTGGAGCCTGATTTGGGGTTACCGAGGTTGCCAAAGGGCTCAGGGTCAGGCCTCCCTGGTGTGTAGTCAGGGCATCTCCCCTGGTGGAGCCTGAGGCTTTGCCATCTCCTGCCACTGGCAGGACAGCCTGGGGCACACTCAGCATGGAGGGCTGAGGTGGTTCCCAGGGGAAGATGGGCTGGCTTCCAGCTAGGCCTAGTGAGGCAGGGCTTCCCTGACAAGGCCACACTGAGCAGTGATTAGGTGACTGACTGTGGCCTCAGCCAGACCAAGTTCAAAGGTCAGCTGTGCTGTGTACACCTAATGAGCCCCTAGTCTAGTAATTTACTGTCTCTGTGCTTTACCTTTTTCATTTATAAAATAGGACTCAGCGATGTGCTTACCAAGTATATGGCTGGTTGGAAGAGTAAATTAGATTATGAATATAAAAAGCTTGGGACATTAACTGCTGGACGCTGTTTATTATTCAGTTTACCATATTAAATTTAGGGGTTGGCTTCTGAACCTTTTAGGATTAGAAGCTCAATTTTATGGGCAAAGTAAGGATGAAAGAGACTAGCGTGAACAAGCATAGAGTCGGATATAAAAACTGGAGGGTAGATGACAATCAGAAACACAGCTCTCTGTGAGCATGGCGGAGTCACATGGGCACAGCAGTGCACCCCTCCTCGGTCAGGGGCTGCTAGTGGGAGACCGTGTTCTAATAAGAAGGTTGCTTTGGAAAGTGTGTGGTGGGGAGAAAGGGACTTAGAATCATGTCTTAGCAAATCTGAGGTCTGTCACCTGTCCAGGGAGAACCTTCCACAGAGAGACACAGTGTTTAAGTCTGTTTGGCCATGACATCCCTACTCTGGACCGCTCCCCGCCCCCCACTTGTGACTGCCTATGTTTCCTTTCGTTGTTCTGTAAGCTAATTTGGTCCGAATGTCGGTCCTTCTGTTGGGAGATCATCCCTGGGGGTCTCTCCCATTTCTGCATGTTTCACACCTTTGTTCTTGCAGGGATGTTTGTATAACAAACAGCTTTGGAAGGCGGAGATAGTGTCTCCCCCAGAACAAAGGAAAGCTCCTTAAACTTGGAGTTTCTGTCCTATAATACAACCCTCTGCATAGACGTCTAGCTGCTCTGTGTCACCCCCATGGGACTGGGGACCGCGGGGACTGCTGTAAATATGCTGCAGGTGACACCTTGAGCAACAGCATCCTTTGTCTCAGACCCAGATGTCTTGTACCTTCTCCCAGCCTCCGCCCCCTGGCAGGTGGACTTGTTAACTCACGAGCAGGGTGTCGTTTCAGACCTTTTCCCGCTCCTGGCGGTTCCCACCTGGTCCTCCTGAGTTTCGCCATGTCTGCACTGCACTGGCAGGGTGGCTGACTAAATGTTTGTCTGCAGACCAGATCTTTCTAAAAAATGCTATTTAAAAAGACTTTATGGAATTCCCTTAGATGGAGAACCAGCATGCTGTCTCATAAATCTAAGCTAAAGATAAATATAACAAAACAAAACCCAGAAGTGTCCCTACTACATAGTTCCATTTTGATCGTATTCTGGAAAAAACAGAACCGTAGAAACAGAAAGCAGGGGCGGGCGGGGGCGGGGAGGGTTGACCTCAAGGGGCAGGGGGCAGCTTTTTAAGCGGTGGAAATTTCTAGACCCTGATTGCTGTGGCTGTTATGTAGTTGTATGTGTTTGTCAGAACTCATAGGATATAAACTAGAAGGGGTGAATTTTACCAGATGGAAAATTTGCCTTGGTAAACTTGACTTTCAAAGGAAAAATAAAAGCCAACGTCTTTAAATTCTGGCCAGATAAGATAGCCTTGCTTGCCCAAGGCAAAAGATCTGTTCTATCTTCGGCACAAAGGGAGAGAGATGCCCCATGCTGGAGTCGTGTTAAAGGTCTCCCAGTGCCAAGCCAAGACGTTCTCCTTGTCCTCATCTGAAGGTCTCAAAGACATGAGAAGGAACACCTCTCTTCCCATGTGACTCAATGTGAGGGACACCATGTCTGTAAGCCCCACCCCAAGCCACCTCTGTCCCACCTGGGACAACCATGCCATGTTTTGGGGAAGGTGCTTCTTAACTCTCCACTGGCTACATTTTCATCACCTCCCAGGCCTGTCTGCTCGAACTTACTCCCAGGTACCTGGACGAGAGTGCTGGATGTTCCCAAATTCTCCTGCCCATTGCACGCCGGCAGGCCTGGGCTGCACCAGAGAGCACCCTGCTTACCCATGGTCTGTAGATGGCACTACTTAAATCTCTCGGGGACCTGACTTTTGTCGGTGCCAACTTCTAGGAGGCATTTCACTTGCACTTGGATGACCCTTTAATGTAATGAGACAACATATGCCTGAGCCTCGCCTACCCCTCTATCTCAGCCTACCCCTCCTGCTCCACCCCCATCTGCGCCAGCACCCCTCCCCGCCCACCTGCCCCCAGCACCAACCCACCCCCCAGTCTCAGCAACAGCCCATGAGGCCCACCAGTCAGTCTCAAAGACCACAGTGGAGGGAAACGGTGACCACCTTTCATGAGAGGGCGTGATAAACGCTACCGCGTTGTTCTTGACGGCTTTCCTATTTTTCCTGGCACAGGCTCGGAGCCGGGAGTGCTCAGAGCCAATTATTAACGCGGACGTCATCGGGGGTGGCTGCCGCGCTGCCTGGTGTTGCAAACGCTCAGCTCGGCCAGCCCGCAGCGATCTCTATAATTAACTTCGATGATTCACTGCTGTGCACTCACGGAGCTCTTTTCAAGGCCAGCGACATCCATTTGCACGGCAAGCACAACACAAACACTCCTGAGGCCTCCCTTTGGAGGAATTTCTCAAGCCTTCCCCAACCCGTTCTCTGTTCTCTCCTAGTGAAACCGCGGGACCTCACCCTGCCCTTCCCTCCGGTTGGAAAACCTAGCCTTGAAACGGGGTCACAAAGAAGGAACTACGGCTTTTATCTCTCAGCTGAAATGCCACCTCTTCGGGGAGGCCTTCTCGGACCACCCTATCTATGTCAGTCTTTCCGATTTGTTTTCTGTCCCCCACCAGAACAGCTTCACTTTTAAGTAAGATGTCAATCAGAGAAGTGTCTGCTCCCCTTATCAGACAGGCTTCCCTGCCCGCCCCTGTGAAATACTGCTCTCGCCACCGTCACCCTCTGATCCCTCGTCTTGCTTCTTTGTTCTTTTCCGATGCATTTATCAGCACCCGATGTATTCTATATATATTTCTTATTTGTTTACTGTTGACTTTCCTCCTTAGACTGTAAGCTTTATCCCCCTGGGGCTGGAACAATGCTTGGCCCAGGGCGGATGTCCAATAAATATTTGTTGAATGAATGGATCATTCTACCACTAAGAGACAACAAATAAGTAAAAAGACACTTCAAGTCCACCGGCCTGGAAAAGAAACTATCTGAGGCTCTAAGTTTAGTGCTGGGTCTGGAGTCGTTATATTGTCTGCAGGGCCCCCGGCCAGGTTGTGTCGACAATGGCTTGCTGAGCAAAGGGCCGGGCGTGGGGGGGATGCACCATAGCACCAAGTGACAGAAAATGAGGGAGACTGGAGGGGTAAGCTCTACAGAAACCCAAAGTGTGGCGCATAGGAGGAACAGGGCTACAGAGAGCACACAGAAGGGAGTCTTTAGCAAACCCTCCAAGAGGAAGCAAGCACCTTTTCTAAAAAGTCAGGGCTGGAGAGAGAGGAGAAACAGAAAGTCAAAGGGAGGCCTCGCACCTTCCTATCACCCAGGTGGGCGATAGACACGCAAGGTGTCAGAGCAGAGGAAGGCCAAGGGGAGGAGTGAATGGATCATCACATCACAAAGCCCCAGCGATCCGGCTAAGGACTGGAGAGCCAAGAATCAGCGAGTCACGGGGAAGGGGCGAGTTCCGTGCCCTCGGACGGCAGGCAGACAGTGGAGCAGCTGGGGAGCACGCACCAGGGACCCCCGGACCCACTGCCCCTGGTGGCCAGCTCCTCCTGAAGAAGCAGCCTCTTGGCTGGGGACGGATTTGGGGTTGTGTGACAGCCAAGCTTCTCGCAGACTTCAGAAAACAGCGTTTGCCGCTGCCCCAGTGCTTTCGTGCCTGCATGGGTCCTGCCAGGGCCTCCCGGAACCTCAGGAAACCTCGTGTTTTCTAAATTGTACTTTTATGCTCAGCAAGCCCTCAGGCTACCTGGTTAAAAGTTTACATTAAAAAATCCTTCATAATTGGCCCGTTTGAACAGTGCCCTCTGCAGAGTCATCAAGGCAGGTCGTGTTCGTTAGCGGCATTCCCATAAAATCTAGGCAGTTCCCCGTCAATCATTCCGGGGCTTCAAAAACTGCGGGCAGGCCTCCCCGAGCCTAACCACACGCCAGCACGAATCAATCAGGGCACGATGAGCGAGGTGGGGCACCTTCTAATCCCAGCTCTCTTCACCTTGGCACTGTTGCCGTGTGGTAATTCTCCCCTCTCGACCGCCCTGTGCATTGTAGGATGGTCAGCAGCTTCCCCGGCCTCTACCCACTGGATGCCAGGAGCATCTCTCTAGTTGTGACAACCACACGTGTCCTCAGACAATGCCCAATGTGCCCTGGGGGGCACAATTGCCCTGGGTGGAGAACTCCTCTGATTTTCTGTGTCAAATAGCTGAAGTTTGGAAGAAAAGGTCAACTCAGAAAAGACAGTTCTTCTTATATCCGATCAATTAAATTAAAAAAAGAAAAGATATTTCTTAAAGGTCTCCCACATGCTGGGCCCTGGTAAGGGTCACAGATCAGGGGTGAACATGGCCCCAAGCATCTCTCTTGAATGAAGGACAGAAGAGACCAAGGTATGGAAAACAACTTTGTTTTAAAAAGGAGACAGATACTGAACATGGCAACATAGAATTCACACAGTACCAAGAGCACACAGAAAATGCATCCTAATCCCTTCGAAACCAGTCTCCTGGTTCCACTGCCCCAAAGGAAGTTCCCAGTACAAGTCTTGTGTGTTTTCTTCTCGTAATGTTGTGTGTTTGTGTAAGTGTTTTTGTGTGAGTACCTCTGTCTCTACAGCCTTTTTATTTTTAAAAAAAAGATTTTATTTATTTTTACAGAGAGGAGAAAGGAAGGAGAAAGAGAGGCAGAGAAACATCAATGTGTGGTTGCCTCTCACGAGTCTCCTACTGGGGTCCTGGCTCACCACCCAGGCATGTGCCCTAGACCAGGAATCGAACCAGCGACCCCTTGGTTCACATGCCCATGTGCAATCCACTGAGCTATACACCAGCCAGGGCTCTATTGCCCTTTTTAAATACCAATACGACCATATTATACCCATTCTGCACCTTGCTTTTTTTCATTGAACGTTATGCCTTGGAGATTTTCCTATATTAGCTTGTAAAGACTTCTGTTCTTCTAACAACAAAGTGGCATTCCTCTGTGGGTCTTACTCTCAGCTCTGCAGCCAGACTCTTACTGCTGCTGTCAGATTGTTTCCGAAATGGTTTCAACATCCACGTGCAGGTGTGGGGCCCTATCTATTGGATAACTGTTAATGGGAATAAACACATTGATTGACTATATTAATTTAATGTCTCTACTAGATGAATTCTTAGAAATAGAACTGCAGGTCGAAGAGGATGTGTGCTTTTCATTTTGATACGTATGGACTATTTTCCCTAAGAGGGATTATACCAATTAATAGTGCCCACCAATTTACCTCCTCCCTCGAATCCTTATCAGCAGTGTGTTTTCAAATGTTTCGATCTCTCCTTGCCAACGGATTGGTGAAAAATATCTGTTTGCTTTCATTTTCATTTTATTAACTCTTCAATGAGTGTGGGCACCTCTGGCACGTCTAAAAAGCCTGTTGTGTTCCCTGCTCTGTAAACTGCCCAGTCATGGAAACGTCAAGGTGAGACGCCTGTCAGGTGTGCAAGGGGACGTCCAGAAGAACAAGGTGGAGTTCAGGGGAACTTTCTGGGCTGGGGCTCCTCTCTGAAACTCAGTAGTCTGCAGACGGTATTGACAGCCATGGGATGAATGAGTTCACCTTAAGAGAGAACGAACAAAGCAGAAGGTAGAGAGCTGAGGACTGAAGTAGGGGCCCTCCTACGCGCAGACACGGGGTGCAGGGGGAGGTCAGCAGAAGACTGAAGACCCACAGCCAGGGAGGCAGTTGGAAGAAGAAGCTGCTGAGCAAAGAAAAGCGACTCCAGAAGAACAGAGGAGTCGGTTGAGAAGTCAAGTAAGAGAAGGAGAGAGGGAGCCCCTTTGCATCAGGCGACGTGGAATCACTGCTCAACTTGGGATCAGTTTGGGTGCGGTGCTGGCAAAGTCCATTGGACATGGCTGGGGAAGCAGAGGCAGGGCTTGGAGGCAACACCTGCGAGCTGTCTTGCTCTGGTGGGAATGAGAACGGCAGAATGTAGTTGGGTAGAGAGGGGGCATCAAGGAAGGTGTTTTGGTTTGGTTTGGTTTTTTGATGTGGGAGATGCTGAGTATGAGTCGATCCAGGAGAGAGGCGTTGAGGACAATGAGTGTGTAGCTAGAAGGGCAGACTCTAGGGAGGGGAGAGGACTTGGGATGCTGGTGGGATGCCTTCTGCTGTGTCCAGAAGTCAGAGAGAGTAGGGTTTGAATGCAGGCAAGTTTGTAGGTTTGAGTGGTAGAAAATGAGACAACGTGAATCTGGTCATCTCCGTTTCCTCCATAAAGAATGAGGCAGGTCGTCAGCCCTGGGTGAGGTGAGAGGGAGCAAAGCAAAATCTCCGAGCAGGAGGAATGCAGGGCCCAGGCATCTCTCTGAATGAGGTGCGGGCTTCTCCGCGGAACCCTGGCAGTCGTGCCCAGCTAGATTTAAGGTCCCTTGGAGCCCTGCCTGACCTCAGGCAGCGCTGCGACTGAGAGGTGACTGCAACCCAGTGGAGGGCTTTGTGTTGTGCAGAGTGGTTAATTTTGAGGTGTCTGATCTCGACACCGTTCACGGAGTTATTTATGTCTGAAATGATGAAAATTCCCTCCCCCCACTTCAGGCCCATAAAAAGTGTGGGGAAGTGGCCAAAACACCAGCCTGCGTTCCTGGGTCGTGTGGATTACTGCTGTCACGGGCGTGCTTCGCGCCCCCATCCATCTTCGGCCCAGACTCCCCAGCTCACGCCTGTCAAGACGGGGCGCTGACCCCTGCCGAGGCTGCGTTCCTGAGTTTGGGCACCATGTGGGCCTGAACACGGCTTGCGAGCAAGTGCTTTTAATAAGCGTCACGTTCCCCAGTCTCTTCTCTTTCCTGGCTTCCTCCTGATTGTTCAGACGGCAGACCCGATCCCCACTGAGTGTGGGGTATGGTTTCCGACCTAAGCACACACTTGACAGCGGATGGGTATGTCCTGGGTCCACGGGGGTCATGGGCACGTGGTTTTGTGTTTCTCCACTTCTACAGCAACTGGATTCAGGGTCCTGTTTTCTAGAAAATGCTGCTTAAGGAAAAGAACAGGGGAGGATTGTCTGAGACACCCTGTCCTCCACTGTGCCATCTGACAGTCTCCTAATCTCGTGTGCGTGTGTGTGTGATTTAAATGAAAGAATGAAGGCAACATGTCACTTCCTTTACCAATTATTTTTATTAGCACCTCTCCACCGCCTGGTGGCTCCCCTGTCACAAACATAGAGTGTCGAGCACAGAGCCTGGCACATGGTGGGTGCTCAATGGACATTTGGTGGGTTAATGAGTGAACAGAAGGGGTAAACCACATATGCAGCCATCATTATAATTAATCAGTACTTGATATGTGCCAGGCACTCTGCTAACATTTCACGCAATGACGTCACTTATTCCTCGCCAGAGGTGATGGCCACGTCCCTGCTCCACAGATGAGGAAACAGCAGCTCCGCCAGGTTGAATTGCTTACAGGAGGCTTCCTACCACGTAAGCACTGGAACAGGGCTTTGAACCGAGGACTGTCTGGTTCCACAGGCCATGCTCTTGACCACTGTAGTGTCACACTGTGTGTGACAGCAGAGGGGCCATCTTGGAAGGGGAAGCTGTCCTGAAATCATCTGCATTCTGGTGTGGCTAAGAGAGTGTTATCCTTGGTGTCGAAGGCTGGCTCAGGGAAACATGAATAAGCACAGGCTGAGGGAGTGAATGAAGTCATGCGGGGACTTACCTGGGGCCATCACGCTGGCTGGGGCACAGTCCAGCCAGCTGGACTCGGCCATCCCACGTCTCGTGCTGTCTCAGTACAAGAGTGAAGCACCAGGATGAATTTCCTGAGGCCTTCCCAGATCAAATGGAATTTGGATTGAGTAGGGCTTGTTGACATGTGTATTATTTGCAGTCCTGACTTGGTTGGAAGCAGGCTCGGGTGGGGTGACAGTGGTCATGGCATCTCCTGTCCTGACTCGGGTCATTGGGCCTATTTGCTACTCAGAGGTGGCCCATCAGACTAGGCAGTGGGAGGTGACCATCTCACTGAGACTCTTTGCCAAGCTTTAGGCCACTGGCTCCTATAAACTGGGTGGTCTCTATTCCCACCCAACCACCTACCCCCCACCAAGGACTGGGCAGTGCAAGCAGGCAGCGGCTCCTTCCCCCACTTTCCCCTGGCCTTTAGGGGACACAGGGCTTTACCCCACCAGGCTGGGGTGTTGCTGCAGAAAGAGCACAGGAAGCTGACATCTGAACTTGGGTGCACGGTGGTGCCATGGGCCTGGATTCGAGAGGAGGTGGGACAAGCTTCACCCACCAGGAAGGACCCCCCTGCTCCACCAGCAGGACTGTACTCACTGGCTGGCTGCTGTCTTGTTCTAATAAATTAAATCTGTTATATCATCACTGTTATGTGCCTGAGACAAGCACTTCCAAGGCAGATTAGAAAGGAACTTAAGGGGATTAAAAGCTTCTCTTAGTGAAAAACAATGTTTCAGATGGGAAATCCATTTACCAATATGAATTTCAGCAGAAATGCATGTTTTCTTTAATGCATTGCTACTGCTCAAAGAAAGCAGGGATTTCCCCCCACGCCTCCGCCCTCTGCTTTGCATAAGTTGTAATGTGGATCCTGTTGAGCGTAACCAGCCTCTCACGGAGATTGATGGATTCCATAAAGTTGCGCGAAAACATTTCTCCTTTGTTCGTGAGGGAAAAGGAAAGGTGTCTAATGGGTTTGGAGCATTAAAGTGATGCTGGTTTGTACTGGCAACCAGGGAAGTTTAGGAGTGAATACCAGACACCGGAGGAAACGGATTAATTGGAGATGGAAACGGTCGATTCTCAGTTATCTACGTGCAGCTTAGCTGCATGAAGTTGAAAGAGGGGGTGGGGAAGCTTTCCAGAGCTTTGGCTCCCCTGCCTGGCTCCCTGTCACTGTGTATACTCAGGGAATTGAAAGTCATTTTAATAACCCGGGCCCAATATAATTTGGAAGCTAATTCTGCTATGGCAGCTATAAAAAAATCATGAAGACCATCCAAAGGATATGTAATTAATTTTTTTTCTATTACTCATAGCTTGAGATTCTCTAAGCCTATACCATTAGAAAGTTGACTTAAAACCATGAGCTAATTCCTCAACGCCAATGTGGAACTCCTACCTCAGGGGCCCTAGAACTTTGGGAAACTGCCGAGTCAGCCCCGAGTTCTCAGTTTCAGGGATTTGGGCAACGAGATTATCTCTCTGGGTGGCTGGTGGGACTCAGAGCTGCTGTCTGGCTCCATGATGTGTCGGAGCCCGGGAAGAGAGAAAGGCCACGTGCTGCCTGTTGGCTTTGACCTGCGAGTGAGTGTCAATCTGTTGCAGGTGATCCACAGGCAAACTGGAGGTGTCGTGTGTGCAAACCCTGCTCCCACCGTGCCCCATGAAGCTCGGTACCCTGCCCATACTTTGCCTTGGCCATACCGCAGAAAACCCCTCTCTGATGGCTCAGAGTGGTGGAGCAAGCTCTTTTGGTGGCCAAGGAATAGAAGCTCATTCATGCCAGCTCATGTCAGAAAGCGTCAGTGTGGGGAGATTGAAGACAATGGGGCTGAGCTGGGGTCAGAGTGTCACAGAGCAAAGCTCCCTCCTTCCCCCTTTCCTCCCTCCTTCCTTCCTTTCTCCCTCCCCTTTCTTCCTTCTCTTTCCTTTTCTCTTGCCTGCAGTGAGGCCGAACCAGTCTCTCCAAGGTCCCAGGCCTCAGCTGCTATGTCCTAGGCCGGTCTCCTGAAGAGATGAGCTCCAGCTCCGTGCCCCAAGCCACGGCATCCCTGTGCAGAGCTCCTGGGGGGGGGGGCCCACATTGCACCAGGCAGACCTTCCCTTTTGTCACACCGCACTGGTGCCACATCTGGTGGGAGGTTTTGCCTCTTAAAAGGAGAGGCTGAATGTCTGGAGTTGACTTTCTTACTTTTCAGTCCTAATAAAGATTTGCTCACAGTTATTGGGTGCTAATTAGTGCCAGGAACTGAGCTAAACACTTTCCCTGTAATATCCTCTCAAAGCCTCTCAGTCACTTGGAGGAGAAGCACCATTGCCATCCCATTCTACAGCCGGGAAAATGAAGCGTGCCGGGGTTCAGTCACTTGCACGCGGTCACTCCGCTGGTACCCGGAAAAGCACGATTGGAACCAGGGACTCTGGCTCTGAAGTCCCTGCTTTTAACATCACAGGGCTTCAGTGACCTGGCATCCTTGTGTGTGACTTCATGAAAGGTGGTTTTCAGGTTGAAAACGCCAGTCCCCCGCCCAACAAGGCAGTTTTCTTCAATCATATGGATGGAGGTGAAAAGAGGGGATTAAAAATGGCAGACTGTGAGCTGACGCCTGGGACCCAGGATCTACAGGGCTTCTTCTCTGTGTCACCTGGAAACCCCCCTTCCCCACAGACCCCCTCGCCCCCACTGCCCTCCTACCCCGGGGCTCCATACATTTTCAGGATCCTGCCGGAAAACCTGGCGTTAAAATTTTGCTCAATGTTAATTACACATCCAAGCGCCTTGCCGTCCGCGGCCCTTCTGAAATTGTTTTAATTGAAGTTCCATGAATCCTGGCGAGTTCAGGCGGAGTTCATCTCTAAGCCCATCCTGATTTCATTAAAGATTTGATCTCTCTCTTTTCACCAATAAAACATTTATTATCGTTATCTGTTTCGTAACCATTTTCTCTCCCCAAAGGAGGGCGGGCAATCCACTTCATCTTCAGGCCAATAAGACTCAGGACTCATCTGTTGATTTTCCTGGCACACAACAGCGGTAACGTTAAACATAATAATAATCATTCATGAATTCTTTTTCTTTCCAATTAAGGCAATCCTCATTCAAGAGGAGTTTTTAAGCCCGCAGGTGAGGGTATTTATGAATTAACTGCACACAGGGCTTGGGCAAGAATCATCTTCCTCAATATTAGGCGTTTTGGGGCTTTCTCCCCCAAGTTCAGGAGAGGTCAGGGCTGTTTAATGCTGAAGCAGAGATGGCTGGCCAACACTGCCTTCCCACCTCTTAGCAACAGAAGGTAAGTTATGGGAAACAGAGTCACCGATGAGCCAAATAATGTCAAGGAAACACCTTACTGCCAAGCAGCTTGTTGACCCCTGAGTGTTAATAATTAGCAGTGAATTACTATGAAGCCATCCCTGCCCAGCCCGGGCTGGGATCACAGCTGACGCCCAGGAGTTCATCTCTGGTCCGTGTTTGTGACGATTCGGCTCCACGCGGCTCTTAGCAAGCCCGACACCCGTCTCTGGCTTGGCGGATTTGAGTCGCAATGTTTTTGTTCAGGCTTCAGCTGCAGCCCCTTCTAGATCTTTGTTTCATGTATGTAATATACTTAAAATGCACTAAATGACAGTTTATAATATCATTATCTACAGTTAAAGACATTATAACTTCAAAAATGGAAAGAAAGTGCAGCCATATGTGGAAATGGTCGACTTCGTGGCCTTTTCACCCCCTCCCTCCCGAGTTTCGGCTGGACCAGACAGGCAACTGGAGAAAAGCCCTCCGTCTGCAAAACCACTTTGCTGTGTTAGCCCACAGTTGTCGTGAAAAGGGACCGGGTCATTCAGACAGTGAATAACAACTGGGGACTAATTTATTTTGCCTTCTCTTCTTCTCCTTTACTTTGGTCCCGGGTCCCAATATGTTCTTTATCACATGGTTTGATAATTCAGGGAGGGCTCGGCTACCCCGCCACCGTCCCCCAACCCACCCCCGCCAGCCCCCAATAACATGGGAGTTGATTTAAAACTTCACTCGGAACAGCCCCGGGGTTATTAGGGACCGTGCGGACCGAGTATGGATTAGGTTTAAAAGTAATAAAAAAGTAAACCTGTTGGTTAGGTGAAAAATTCACTATCAGATTCCTGAGTGCAGCGTTCCTTTTCATGTGCAAACGACACTAAATGAGGCATTTAATTCAACAAATCCAGAGTTCTGATCCGCCAGAAATAGAGACTGGGTCAGTTCAATTTGTAACAAACGATCTCCGTATGATCAAAGTCGCGAACGCTGATTTCAACATGCTGCTTAAATTAGTCTAACACCAAAGTCTTTGGCTCGGAGACAGTATTTGGAATGTCTTACCAGAGGAGAAATTCCTTCTCACACATGGTTCTAATATCATGCCATGCCAGCTTTGCTTTTTAATGGGCTGACAAGGAGGCGCGGCGCTAACTTTCTGACTCCAGAAAGTTCTTGCGCTGTCACCCGCAAACCAGCTAGGATAATTTTTCCTTGGCTTCCTTATTAAAGACTGAATGAAGGGATTGTGCGACTTTCTTAATGTCACTCGGTCTGTTTGCCATAAATTCAGGTGCTCACGATGAAAGCCTCACTTACATTTCGCTGGGAATTGGAATCAAGGAGAATGCACCCGGGTTCACGATAAATAACTAAGCGTGAGTTATTAAGTGTATTTCATATACCAGGGCCTTATTACATCAGCAGTTTCGATAATGGCTTCAGAAAAAAAAATACATCTTATGTGTTTCGCAGCCAAAAAGCGTGGAGGGGCAGGGTACCCCAGAGGGCGCTGAGGTGGACAGGCAGA
Organism: Macrotus californicus; assembly: GCA_007922815.1. Classification (NCBI taxonomy): domain Eukaryota; kingdom Metazoa; phylum Chordata; class Mammalia; order Chiroptera; family Phyllostomidae; genus Macrotus; species Macrotus californicus. The sequence continues at coordinate 220,293 of VMDR010000417.1, read as the reverse complement.
GGCAGCTGGGGCGAGAATGGAAGAGGTGGTATTTGAAAAACAATATAATATTTACATTTTTGCATGCTGTTTGCCTTTCTAGCTCAGCGGGGAGACTAGCAGGCCTTTTGGCCAGCACGACACACATCGCTGCAGGCTTCCTGCCTGCGATTGTTTGTTTTTTTGCACACGGAAGACTTGGGGTTGTTTAGACTATGAGCCTAATTTTAGAGGATGATAATTATGTTGCTTCTCAACCACATATTTTCCAGAATTTGCTGCCCCATGAAAATAACTTGCATGTGTGTCCAGCCTGGCTGGCAGCCAGCCTGATGCCCACGGCCTTGGTTCTCCGTGTCATCCTGGGGGAACTCCCAGGGACTGTGTTGGGCTAGCATGGTATAGAGGGAGGGGCTTCGTTTTGAGAGGCAGGAGAGCTGAGGGTAGGGTCCCACTCCATCATCCTCTTGGCTGTTGGGTTGGTCATAACTTCCAGGACAGTGTTTTGCAGACAGTCGCTCCCATTAAACGTTCTGCAGGGTACCCAGATCTAACAAGTTTGGGGATCCTTGCCAGCTACATCTCTTTTGTGACCCACCATGCACAGAGATTCATTCTCCATGGTGTCTTCAGCCCAGCTCAATCCCACCCATCCTTCAGGCATCTGATTTTCACATACATTCTTTCTCGATGGTATGAGTCACGATTGTAGTCAATCCGCCAATCACTTGTGAAGTGATCTGGTGATGTGGGGTCCTCTACACCAACTCCTTGAGAGCTGGTGGGGTCTGTTTTGTAATGAATCCTGATGCTCAGCACAATGCCTGCCGTGTACTAGATGCTCAATGAGGATTTGACAAATCACTAAGCTCAGGCAGTGTTCCAGAACTTCAATGAATATTCCAGGCACCTCAGAGGATTTGATGAAAATGTAGTTTCTGACTCGGTAGGTCTGGAATGGGGCCTGAGAGTCTGTGTTTCCAGTGCGCTCCCATGTGATGCTGATGTTGCATTTTGAAGGAATTAAAAAGTTTAACTGCATTTAGTACCAAATATATCGAACTGTGTTTACTCCTTGGTAGAACACCTACTAAGACCTGTGAGCTGAGTCTCAGTGTATTCATGTATAATATGACCTAAATCCTCTTAAAGGACCTTTGCAGGTTAAAACATTAGAGTCTTTAAATGTGGGACTCTGAAATTGTTGCTGAGTCAGCTGTGGGATGCGGGGAGGGGATCTGATGAAGTACATGCAAAGCTCACTAGGGGACCTGGGGCATCAGGAGGGGGCCAGGCTCAGCCTGGCTGAGCTGCCCTGTCCTACTCACTCCTCTGAGCCTGGACGTGCGAGGCTGGAGTAACGGTCTGTGTCCTGAGCTCAGGATAGTACAGATGCAGGGAGGCAGCAGCCACATAGATAGAGCTGGCCCAGGGAGGATGACAAAAATGAGGAAAAATTTACATAAAATAATACAGAGAACTGTGAAAATTCAGTGATAAAAAACACAAATCACCCTTTAAACATGAAGAAAGGATTTGAACAGATACCTCACCATAAAAGATACACAGATGAAAAACGAGCATATGAAAAGATACTCGACATCATTTGTTATTAAGGATTTGCACATCAAAATCACAACGAGCTACACGTCTACTAGGTGAACTGAAATCCGAATCACTGACAGTACCCACAGCTGGTTACGCAGTAGCACTAACTCCCCTTCATTGCTGATGGGAATGCAAAGTGCTAGTCACTTCGAAAGTCAAGTTAGTAGTGCCTTACAAAACTAAGTGCACTCTAAACATATCATCCAGCCGTTGGACCCTTGGGTATTTACCCAGCTGACTTGAGAACACGTCCACACAGAAACCCGCATGTCAGTGTTTATAGCGGCTCTATTCATAATCACCAAAACTGGAAGCTGCCAAGATGTCCTTCCCCTGGTGACGAAATAAACAAACCAGTACATCCAGAAATAAAATAGTATTCAGCCATAAAATGAAGTGAGCTATTAAAGCCAAGAAAAGATCTGGAGGAATCTTAAATGCATTGTTAAGTGAAAGAAGCCAATCTGGAAAGCCTACGTACTGTATTACTTCAATTATATGGCATTCCAGAAAAGGGGAAAAACTATAGAGGCAGGAAAAAGATCAGTGGCTGCCAGGGGTTTGAGGTGGGGTGGGGTGGGGTTGGGTTGAATAGATGGAGCACGGTAAATTTGGGGGGTCAGTGAAGCTGTTTTGAATACTATTGTGACGGTAAATACAAGACATTATGCATTTGTCAAAACCCATAGAACTTCACAGCATAAAGCGTCAACCTTAATGTCTACATAGGAAAAAATAATAATTTTTAAATTTTATATACAAATAACTTAGGAGGTTGAGGGATCCCAAGACGGAATGCAGAATATGACGTGACAGTCTAACTGTGTCACAAATAGATGAAACAATCTCACTGGAGAGGGCGGTGGCATACGGGGCCGACCTCGGTGACTTTGGAAGCACAGGGATTGTAAGACCACTTCCTTGTAAGGCCAAGGAAGTGCACGCAAGCTCTCCACTGTCGACGGTCAGGTGGTTTCGCACACAGGTTTGTGTTAACGATTCCGTACCCTCTGCCTGGGGACTGGAACTGTACATTAAGGAAGTGGACGTCAGCTGGGGGCAGCCAGGTTTTCACGGTGGGAGTGGCTCAGAGGTACGCAAGGGGAGGAGGCAAGAACACGACCTAGGTGATGGATTAGAATCAGAGACACCAGAGCGAACTCATGTCTAGCTTACCAGAGTAACATAGACTTACATGACGAGGCTTCAATACATGTGCATATATCCGTGGGTTAGTATACATGCATTCCCCTCCTTGTCTGTCAGCTGAGAGGGTGGAGAAGTAATGACATCCCGGTTGTGGTGTCCACACCCAGTGCCCAGATTTTGGTTTCTAATACCCTTCTCCAATGAGAGGAACCAGGGCTTGGAGACCTGTCTGTTCTAGAACACTAGGATAGGGGCATGAAATATACAGGATGATTCGGGAGCATCTCATCATGCCAGAAAGTAAGGAAGTGTGGGAGAAGCAGGAACACAACCGGAACACCAAACCCGTAATGGCGGGACTGTGTCAAAGGGCTACAGGGTCCGACTGAAGGACTCCTGAAGGCCGGAGCGAAAACAATTTGAGCCACGAAATAAGGTAATATCGGATTATAACCTAAAGGATAAAATAAATATCCACAAGGCCATGCTGATGTAAATAAACAACTGCTCAGAAACAAAGAGGGGTGGGGGGAATAGACCAATCTGCTGTGCAGAATTATTCAAAATAATGTATGTAGATACTGTGGCCTCAAGGAGGGGAGCTTATCGCCCCACTCCTTAAGTGAGGCTGTGCGCAGTAACTTCCTTCCAAAGAGGACACTATGGAAAAGGAGATAAGAAGGAATAACTTCACAGTGGAGAAACCTGGCAAACACTACCCCAAGCCAGATGGTCAAGGTCAGCATCGACGGTGATAAGTCACGTTGATACCATGTACCCCTGATACGACGGAAAGAGAATGGTGTTTTACCCCTTCCCACAACATATGACTCAGTCTACTCATGAGGAAAAAAACACCAGACAAACCCCAACCCAGGGACATTCTGCAAATCTACCTGATCCGTACCGCTCAAAACCGTCAAGGTCATCAAAAACCAACTGTCACAGTCAAGGGGATCCTGAAGAGACACAGCAAGGAAATGTAGTCTGCTACTGGGTGGGACCCTGGAACAGAAAAGGGACACTGGGAAAAAAGTGAGAAAACCTCAATGAAGTACGGGCTTCAGGTTAACACCAGTGTTATCAGTATCCAGTCATTAACCAGGACAAATGAGCCACGTGAACACACGACGCTACTAGTTGGGGAGACTGGGTGGAGAGCATACAGGAAGTCTGTACTATCTCTGAAATGACTCTATAAATCTCAAATTAAAATTTACCAAAAATCTATCATCATAATATAAGCAATAACTTTCCAGTGGGAACAGCCTTGGGAAGGGTGACGCTAGCTGAACTTGAGCGCCTCCTATGTGTCAGGCACTGTGCTAGACGCCCTTTGCCCCAGAAGCTTCTGGAATCTTGACCACAATGCAAAATTCCCAGATGTAGAAAGGGGTGGGCGGGGAAGGTAGATAAAAGGTCCACGTCAGAGAGATGTTGGGGGAAAGGGTAGAATTTTACAAAACCTAGTGTTTTTCGCTTTTCCCTAAAAATGCTCAGGATGTTGTCATGGACCCTCTGGCCTCTGCCCCTTTCACCAGTCCTGGTGTGTCCTGAGACTGAAGGGAATTTCTGCCCAGTGTCTGGAAGTTTTAACCGTGACCTTCTGCTAAATACCCTCGATGTGGGGGGCTCACGTTTGGACAGAGTGGTGTGGAACCCTTGGCTTAACAGGAAAGGTCAAGGTTGGGGAGGTTCCTGGCCACACAGGAAGGGCCTTCCTGGATCTCAGCTCCTGTCTGGTGAGCACGTGGACACGGCCTATACCAGCACTTGGCAGTGGGGCCTGCAGGGAGGTATGGAAGAAAGGCTCCTCCTGTTCTGTCTCTCTTGCTCATGAACTTCCACAAACTGTTTGATGTGATGTTCAAGGCCTTCCTGATCGGAAATCCTAATCAGCAACGTTCACTACCTCTGGTCCCCGGGGCCTACACTGGCACTCCAACCCTGCAGGCTCTCCAGCGGTCAGACTAGGTCCACATGCCAGCACCGCAGTCCATGAATCGGGTGACCTAGAAAAAGCTATGTAACCTCTCGGACCCTCGATTTGCTCATCTGTAAAATGGGGCCAACAACAGTTCCCACCTCACAGCACAGGTGGTAGCAGAGCTTAAATGACACAGTGCACTAGTGCTTGCCAAGAACAGGTGTTTGACAAATGCCAGTATTACGATGTTGTCGTTACCACTCCTAAATATTTCTATCCCCTTTAACCCACTCTCTTCCAGTTTTGAAGTGCCTGTCATCTTCACACAACCAAATCTTTTCCCAGAGTTGTACCTTTCTCTTCCTCACGTCTTCCACTTTGTCTGCACTTAGCAGGGGCTTCAGGGATCGTGCATGGCTCCCCTGAGGATGAGGGTGAGGACTGGGGAGTGAATGGGATGGTCGGGGCTATTACCCCCTGTGGTTTGAGGAGATGGGCTTCTCACTGCTGGGTGGGGGCGCTGCCTTCCTTTGAGTCCCAGGTTGCTCCCACAGGGCGCTGCCTTGGGATAGTTCTCCCCTTTGCTGGAAGATGGTGTCACGCCCTCCCCTGCCAGCCATGCCTCCAAGTGCTGCAGCTTCTTCTTTCCTCGATGGGACTCTGCTCGTGGCTTCCCCACCCAGATCTCTGTCCCATGTTCCCTGCCCCCAGAGTGGGTGACCTATGAGATATCCTAGGGTTGAGCTAGAAATGGTCCATGAGTCCTCTGTGGGAAAACAGGCTGCAACTACTCTGAAGGGGCCGCCCGCTCCATTCCGACTTTGCTGTGTGACTGAGCCAGGAAGGGAAGCCCGCGTCTCTACTTCAGATCCTGTGTTCTGACAACTGCGTCATGGTCTGTGAAAGGATGGGGACAGGAGCGGGTCCTTTCCCTTTATAAAATATTCTTCAGTCAAGCACAAGAAAACAGGACCTCCAGCAGTCACCTCAGTGAATGTGTGAAAAGTGCCAATGGCCTGTGAAGTCTAAAATCTCGACCCCACTCCACCAGGTCCCACAGATCTACACTCCAATGGCATATACTTAGAGCAGCAGAATTCAGAAATCCAGAAGCCCAGGACAAGGGGGACACGTGTGTCCCCTTATCTACCTGAATTTAGCAGATATGTACTCTGTTTCTGTAGCTCTCAAACTGATGATCCAGTAACAGAAGAGAGCACCCTTTCCTCTACCCAATTTTTTTTAAATGGTGGAGGAAGCCTCCAGAGGAGATTTAAATGCCATGCGATCTGCTCTCAGGAGAAAGAATTCAGAGACACTCCGGGTCAGATCAAGCTTCTCGTCTCCTTAAAGAGGCCACTCGGATGGGGCTTAAGCGTCTTTGTTCCCTCAACTCAAGTTGCGAGAGACACATGTCATTTCGAGAAGTATGGAACTAATTGAGCACTATGTCCAGCTCTTGTCGGGGTGAGCAGGGCAGATAAATAAAAACTCCATCGCACATAAATCTTGGCTCCCAACATCAAAGAAGCAGGATCCTGCTAAGTGTATTTGTATAATGCAGTAATTTATGCAAAAAGCAGCTTTGATAAATGTCCCCTAATTTATTGTCATGTATCTCAAATCAAAGTCAAACATTTACAACCTGAGCCTGAAGGAAGCCAGGCCTCAGAGAGCCGAAGGGGTTTGAAGTAGTTAAAGCTCTGTTGGGCAAAAGGTTAAACGTGATCTGGTTTGAATGCTCAGAACTTTCTACAAATGATGGGGAAAGAAAGAAGGGACCAGGTTGGCTTCTAAAAATAAAGCGAGGCTGAATTTTCCCAGAGATTTTTTCTCCTGAAGACAAACACGGTCCATGCACTGAAATGGTCTTGCCTAGCAGAACAGGCCGAGGCTGCCATCTGCCCTGGACACGTGGCCACCAGGAGGCAGAGAGGAAGAGGCACGGCCTGCATATACTGCATCCTCATCGTATGCCGAGTGCTGTGGTGAGACGTTTGTATTTGTCATCTTGCCACTTCTCAACATGAGGCTGGAAAGGGAGAGCCTCACCATTCTTATTTTATAGCTGGGGAAACTGAGGTAGCACATTAAAGGTGGAATTAGAAGATCCAGGAGGTGTAAATAGGCCCCTTTTTCCTATGGCATGTGCTCATTTCCCGTGTGGTCATTTGTTCCCAGGGCAAGTGGAAGTCACTGAGGAGGGGGAAGATCCCCCAAAACGATGACCCAGGCTTCTCATATCTGCCATTTTCCAGCCGTGTAACTCTGGGCTAATCCTTAACCTCTCTGAGCCTCGAAATACCCATCTACTGAATGGACCACTAGTGCCTCCTTAATGAGGCCTCATGAGGATTAAAAGGTAATATCTGCTAAACACAGGACGAGGGTTTAGTCCACGGGTGTTGTCGCTGTGTTATCCTCTTCCTGGTAAGGATTCCACGTTCTGGAACCTCCCAGGATATAGGAGAGACGAGGACTCCTCAAACTAAACTCCAGGAAGCTGCCACCATCCCGAGATGCTGGGAAGGAGAACATGGCATTTTTCATTTTCAGTCTGAAGGGCTCTGCATGGCCACAGTCCCTATAAAATAAACTTACAACTCCAGTAGTCGCGGAGCCGTAGACAGCAGCTGTTTAAAAGATTTTACTGCCCATCTGGCGGCTTGGTGTGGTCTTAGGCTGGTTCCAGGAGAAACGGCTTTGCTCTGCAATTCCACCAGCTGGGCACCGGTATTGCAAACCCACGCTCAGATCCCCGCCTTCTGGTCAATGAGACAGAGAGCGAGCACGGCCTTGTAAAGGGCAGGGTGTTTTCGCCATCTGAGAGTTTTAGCCTCCAAGGCCTGGATTGCGATGCTCGGCTGGTCTCCGTCCAAGGCGAGGGACTTGGCAGTTCTAAAATCTCATGGTTCAGGGCGTGGGTGGGTTTAGAGGGGTTTGGGAACATGTTTGTCACCGATGTGGTGGCTTTGCTCAGTTCCGGTTGCCATGGACAGCGTGACAGGGCAGGACTCTTCCTATCCCGGTGGGGCCTTTGGAAACAACGAACTTCCCTTCCATTTATACTCTTATCCAGACCCGGGGGCATGGCCTCTGAGCTTTGGCATGGGATCCAGACCACAGTGCGTCAGTCCAGAGCAGAGACTTCAGGATGCCCTCATGGTGAGACGGAAGCAGAAGCAATAGCATCTGGTCCTTGGGTTTGAATCCCAGGGATACTGCTTTGTGACTCTCTGAACTTTCAGTCTATTTTGACTGACTGCTCTGAGTGCTGATTTCTTTCTTTGCACAGCGGGAATCCGTAACCCCATCCCTCAGGGTTGCTTCACACCTGAAATGAGCAAACTCATTTTGGCCTCAGGATCCATGTCTACAAGAAAGATCGCTTGCCACCGATCATGGTGCTCTAAGGATTAATGGGTACTGTGTATGCAAAGCACTTCAACACTAGCACACTCCCGGTTCCCTCGTCACCTCCCTGCTCAGTTGTACACCCGTGGAACTGGGCACCTGAAAACCAGGTCAGCGGCTCCTGGGTCGGTGAACTTGTGGAATGCATGGAAACTCCTCGCCGTCTCCTCACACCTCACCCTCTGTGTCTCTTCCATCTGTCCTTTCCAGAGTTATGTCCTCTTATAGGGGATCAGTAATCTAGTAAAAAAAAGAAAATCAAATTAGATCCAAGCATCCACATGACTTCTTCCACAGTCTGGCTATCCCATTTTAAAGGCAGGGTGGGTTGGGCGTTTCCTCAAGAGCACGGAATGGGGGTGGCCGAGGGCCTGTTGGAGGTCAGACAACCCCTTTAGGCATCAGGAATCCTGCAAGTCCCTGAGAAGTCCTGCCCAGACACCAGCTGCCGTGCTGACTGCAGAGTTTCCGCGTGGAATGAGGGCTTGTTCCCCTTCGCTCCTAGTCCTCGGAGGGTCCCAGCTGAGAAGAGAGCCCAGAGCTGTTCCAGCAAGGACTCCATGGCATTGAGGGCCCTTCAAAGCCACACAGAGCAAGTGCCAGTGGAAGCTGGTGTCAGCTCCTACCCTGCAAACTGCCCAGAAAGTCAGCTCTTGAGTTCAGTCTGCACCTGGCTCTCACCCTCCATCATCCTGCTCACTCTACCTTCAAATACAGCCCAGGAAATTGCCAGCACTGGGGCCCCTGTCAGGTCCCCGGGAGAATGTCCTGTGTCCTGTGGGCCAGCAGGGGGAAGCTCTTCGGTCCACTCCCATTCCAGCTGCAGATCACATCCTGCAGTATGTGGACTTTGCGGGTATCTCCATGTTGGTGTCTCCATCTGCCTCTGGGTGCTTAGCAGTGCCAGAGGGTCTGGTGTGTGTGTGTGTGTATGTGTGTTGGCTGTAGGTTACTCAGCTTCTTGGGTAGGGATGTTGCTAAACTTCATGGTGCTTTTGAGCAAATTGGAAAACAGCGCCCCCTCTAGGCAGGTATGTGGCTTGCCAAGTGGAGCGCGTGTTTTTGCGAAGAAATGGTGCCCTTCCCTCTGGGCCAGCACAGCCCTGCATGGAGTTGTCTGCCTGGTAACTGTGACCCAGGCCGAGTTTTAGTCCTCATTCTCCCCTTGGAAGGGCCTTGTGCTGTGAGCAGCTTGCAGAGCTGGGTGGGGCAGCCCCCACTCCCGGGCCTCCCTCAGTCCCTGTCCCCCATCCCCGGGGTTTCAGAGTCATTGTTCTCTTTCTTGGTGCAGTGATTTTTTCATGTGTCCTTCACAAGCTCCTCGTTATGTACCTGTATTCTGAATTAAGACCCCCAAACGGGGGCCTGGAAATTGGAAGAGGCCCACAGAGGGGCTTGGGAGCAGGAATGGTACCCTCCAGGAACCAGGCTTCCAGGAGAAAGGCCAGGCCTGGGCTGCCTGCGTGGCGGGACCTGAGGAGTCCCCAGAGGCCTTGCCCACTGTCCGTCAGCGTCCTTCCAGCTGTCTACCATGGCCTTCTGGGCAGGGCTGGATGCAGGGGCGTGCCCCCGTGCATTGGTCAGAGGGTCCTGAGCTTGGTTTAACACTCTGTTGGTACCGTCTTGAAGCTCTTAGGACTTTAAAAAGGGGGCCCACTGTTTTGTTTTTACTGGACTCCACAAATCCTCCAGCTGGGCCTGCTCTCGGTCCTTATGGGCCTCTTGGGGGTTGTTCTCATGCAGAATGATGTTTATTTATCTATACTGTGGGCCTACTATGTGTCAGGCACTTGAGATGCATCCATGAGAAAAGCAGGCAGGGTCCCCACTCCCAGGGACCAGACAGACTGGAAGGGGAAGAGAGCCAACAACAGAATTCATAAATGGGACACTTTCAGAGGCTGGGGTGTGCATGAGGATCTGAAGCAGGTGACATGGTGGAGGGGCTTCACGTGGGTCCTTGTGGTTGGGCCACTGAGGAAGGCCTGTCTTAGAGGAGACCTGTGAGCTGAGACCTGCATGATGAGATAAGAACCAGCCATGCCCTCGGGGTTGGAGCTGGGGCCAGGGTACAAAGCACAGCAAGCGCAGAAGCCCCAAGGCAGGACCCAGCTCGGGTTATCTGGGGCCAGTAAGCACTGAAATGGGTTTGGGTTTTAAATACAAGAGTGGGTGTGAGGCAGGGTAACAGTGGTCCTAAAAGTAGAGCTAACTACCCTTTGTTTAGTGGCTTCTTTGTCCCAGACATGCCACAGACATTCATCCTCTTGATCAACTGTGGATGTGATGTAGAATTCCCATTTTCTGGATGAGAAAACTGAGGTCTGGTAGCCCAAGGTCACCCAGCCTATAAATAAGAGAGCTGTGATAAGAACTCAGGTCTAGCAGATTCCAAAGACACTGCCCACACCTCTCCCCGGTCTTGGCGGTCTTGGTTGGCATGCTCTTCTGGCTGCCTCCAAGTGGGGCTGTCCACTGGAGTGATGGCTCCCTCCGTGTCTTGGGTCCCTTCTCGGCCCGAGTGACCTTGGAGCACCAGCCCTGGAGACGATAGATGAAGCAGTCTTTCGTCACGTTCTCTGGAGATTGTGTTGAAATTTTACCCTATGATCACTTAAATAAAGCCAGCTGGGAGTAGCTGTTCAGGAGACACAAACAAGAACTTGGTCCAAGATATCTTTGTCCCACCCCGTTTTGGCTGTGCCCAGCTTCAAGTCCAGAAGAGAGGGAGAGACCAAAACATATTAATTAGTTGCAATGGAAGCTCTCTTTAAAGGCATGCCTTCCTTTTAGCTCGGTGGTCCAGAAATGGGGAGTTGACTTTTATTTTTGGACGGGCTCCAAAACCTCCTGATCTGGGTGCCCATCTCAATTAAAGTTTAGAACGAGCGTGGGCATGGCATGACCCCAAGTACGGCTGCGGATAGAAACATATCTGCCTGCAAGGCAGGGTACAAAGAAGACCAACGGGGTGCGGCAGAAGTAACGCCTGCGTGAGTGTGACTGGTAGGGCAATGATATGGGTGTCATAATTTACAGTTTTAATTTGAACATTTCACCTCCAGTGTCCTGTGGTGTGCTTGAGTGTGATGTTGTTGTGTTACAGAATTGCATGCGTATGATTTTGTAATAAAAGAGGGGCGTTATTTGCACCAGACCCTTTGTAAGACAGGAGACATGAAAGCTTTAAGGGAAAGTCGCACTTAGTGGAATTTATTCACGCATGCCTGCATGCGACAATATAAATTGAGTACTCACTCGGTAGCAGGCACTGAGAACAGAGCCTTGAACAAATCGGTCAAGGGTCCCTGTCCTCAAATCAGATCATTTCAGTGAGGAAAGCAAATAAGGAAGATGACAGAAAGGGACTGGGAAGGTAGGCAACTTGGGCTTGGGCCTTTCAGGAGAGTTCCTCTGATTGGTGGCCCTGAAGCCAAGACCTAGAACGTGAACAAAGCAAAAAGAGAAAAGGCTGCCCTGGCTGCTGTGGCTCAGCTGGCTGGGGTGTCGTCCCCTAAACCGAAAGTTTGTGGGTTTGATCCTCGGTCAGGGCACATACCTAGATTGTGGGTCTGACCGCAGGCACGGAGTGTATGGGAGGCAGATGATCTGATCCATGTTTCTCTTCCCCTTCCTCTCTCTGGAAAAAAAAAAAAGGCAATGAAAAAATGGCCTCAGGTAAGGGCAAAAAAATGTACCAAGTATTAACAGAGAGAGAGAGAGAGAGAGAGAGAGAGAGAGAGAGAGAGAGAGGAGGCTTCAGAATAGAGGTGGCAACCACACACTAAAGAATCCCAAGTTATATTTTGTTTTGATGCGTATTCTTGTTTTATTTCTCAGCGTTTGGATGTATAAGAATATATCATCATAACAATCTCTCAGAATCAGAGTGGCACCCAACCCAAGCACAGCCCTTCAGTAGCGATGATGTGCGGCCCACCTGATTTCTCCGACCACATTAACTGCAAAACCGCTATTAATGTCTAGGTGCTCGTCTTGGTGCTGCCACAGACTCACCGTGTGATGCTGGGTAAGTCACTTAATCTCTCTGGGCTCCTCCTCTGAAAAAGGGCCAGGCCAAACATAGAGGTCACAGAACATGAAGGGTCAGCGATTCCATGATGTAATAGATCAAAACAAAACTTCCTGATGTGTCCTTGGGAACACGTGGATTCCCCTACTTGGCAGAAAATGACATTACCAGATTCTGACCTGAGATCACAGCAAAGGTTGCGAGCTGGGGCCGAGCCCTCAGCCGGGATCCCCGGGCCAGGCTGCCCCAGAGCTCCGGGGACGCGTCCTGGCCATGGCACCCACATGTGTCTTGTATTAGTGTTATTTGCTTAATAGCAACAGCCCTAAAACCTGCCCATTTTACTATTGAGTTACCCAGCTTAGTCTTAGTATCACTTACACATAAGTACCGTCTCCGGCCGATGAATCCACTGTGTTGTCTTTACCTCCGCCCCCTTCCCCGGGCAGGTGTTTATTGCAGCCATCAAAAATAAAGTGGGACAGTCATGGTGCTGTTTTTAGACAAACCGAGACGTGTTTCTGAAGCCGGGCATTGAGAAGGAGAGAGAAAAAACACTAGTGCGTAGCTTCAGTCACCTGTGGTCTCGGCCACGCGGGGTTCACGAAGACAAACGGGAGACTAGAGGGTAGTGTCTGCGTGAGTGTGGCAAAGTAGATGGACGGCGGCCGAGCAGAGGCCAGGGCTGTCTGTGGTTTAATGACCGCTTGGTCTGCAGCTGCAGGTCAGAAAGTTTCTTCGTTTCCACTAAATTATGCCCTTGGTGAGCGCCCTCGCCCTGTGGCGTGAGAACAACTGCCTTAGACTTCTGGTTGAAGGAAAGTCTTCGTGATCAACACCTGCTTCTGGAAATAATGTCACTGAGGGTGACAAGGAAATGGGTACCACCCAAAAATCTGTCCTCTCTGTGCCTTGTCATCGTCTCCCAAATTTTCAGTCCTAAGTGCTCTTTTCAAAATTGGGCACCCTCTCTCACCCTCTGCGTCCTTATGAACAGCCCAGGTGATCTCCTTCGAGTCCCTCTGGGGCAGCGCCTGCCTGGCCCTGTAAAGTCCCCAGCCAATTGTCAGTTGAGCAGATAATGCCACACCCATTTTAAGAAATGTACCCCCTTTTGATAGAAAATGTTCTCAATAGTTCACAAGAGCCCCCACAGGCCAATGGCACAACCCAAGTAAATGAGGGTTTCTGTTTGTAAATTGACAATGCGAAATTTTTTTAAATAGGCACCACAGCCACAAAGCTCAATGCCCAACGCTATAAACCATTCCGTGAAAAGTCTGGCTGCAAAGCCCTGCTCAGTGATCACGCCTCCCCAGAGGTTTCCTGCACGCAAACATAAACGCACACCTGCGGTCTTGTGCCTCCCCTTGGCAGCTCAAAGGTAGTGGCTCGTGCACACAGTGCCCCCTCCGCCCTGTCCTGAGAAGAACGGCTCTGGTGTGAAGTTATGCCTGCCAGCCTGCCATAGTCATTTCCAGAACAGTCAGCAGGAAAAGACCCCGAGAAAGGCTGAAGGGGGCCACACATGGTCAGGAGAAGAGGTGGGGGAGGGCCCCGCCCTTTTGTTTGGGAATTTAAAAAATGGGACATTTAGTACGAAGAAGGCCAACTGAAGAGCAATTCTAGAATCATAGCAATTCAAACGTGGAAGAGCCCTCATGCCCCAATCAATGTTCTCTTAAGCAATCTCAGAAAATAATTCTGAAATTAGAGAGAAAACCAATGGGTAGATAAGGATAAAATATTTTTCCAATGATTTTCTTTTCAAGAGAAAAATAGAGACAGGGTTAGCAGAGGAAGAGAGAGAGAGAGAAAAGGGGAGAATGAGAAAGAGAGGGACCCCTAGATCTAGGCTTTGCTCACGTGGAGAGGCTTGTTGATAGCATTGGACAGCTGTTCGGCCTCTTTGATCTCTGTATAGCGATGCTCATTGTTTTCTCAGAGGCCGAAGAGAGAGACCACGAAACACAGGATCTTACAGCTCGCCCAGTCACAGTCCTTGAGATAACACCCACACATCTATTCACAGCTGTGTACAAAGCGGTATGGATACAGCTCACGGATCTGAGACGCTTGACTATTCTGTGTGTACCCACGCCTATGTACACTCACCTAGACCTTCAGCTGCAGGTAAACTCACAGCCCCACACATCGATACACAAGACGTGCCTGGCCAGGCTGCCCATTGTTCTGGGAGAGTCCCAAACACACTCATGCTCGCTCAGAAGAGGCTCTGCCCTCTTAGTATATGAGGTCTGTCTGGAAGGTATCCAGCCATGTAATATAAAAAATAGAGACAGTTATTGAAGAAGATACAAGATGCAAGGTAGAAGAAACATTGTGCATGGGACATTGACACCCCAGCCCCCTTCAAAGCAGGCACCTTGGGACCTCACACAGTTCTCCCAACTGCCATCAGCTGCCCCATCATATTTTCCTGAATCTCATCGACGGTCTGAAATTTCTTCTCTTTCAAAGGTGATTTTAGTTTTGGGAAAAGCCAGAAGTCACAGGGCACCAAACCTGGGCTGTAGAGGGGCTGAGTCACCTGAGTGATTTGATGTTCCACCAAAAAACTGCAGGAGGCGTGATGCGTGAGCAGGTAGGTTGTCATGATGAAGCTGCCAATCACCAGTTGCCCATAGCTGCGGCCTCTGAATCATCTGAATAGTTTCCATGGAGGAATGTTCAAGCTTAATGCAAAATTTGATGCAGATGCATTGCTCTAGGCACTCAGTCATTTTGAATGCGGTGGCCACACAGCACACATGCTCACTCAATGTCTGCCTTCCCCTCTGACTAGTACAGTGAAGTCATCATTGTTCACACATGCACAGCCCAGTCCACTCTCCTCGGCTGCCAGGTTACATTGATGTCAGCAAACCGTTCCCGTTATATTAACAATGGCTCGACTTTTTCCGAGCAGACCTCGTATATGACGTCGCAATTTATAGATTCCTTCTGCTTAAGATACTTGCTATTTATAGTTACTAATGAAATAATTAGGAAACTATATTTAGATTCTTAGGGTGAATTACTAACAAAATGTCTATAGACAACCTCTGGTTGTGAAGACTCTGTCGTTCACTGAGGACCCACAGACCCTGGGAAGACGGGACTAACAACTACCTTGTTCCAAAAGGAAAGGGTATTTCTAACGATGAAATTGAGGAGAGTGAGCCAAGTTCTTTCCACGATGAACACAACAGTGAAGTAATCAAAATGAACGTGGTTTTCCAGACCAAGACAACTCGGGCCCACGAGTTGCTCCATGACACCTCTCTCTGTCTCGTCCCTTCATTTCCTCGCAGCTGCTTTTTAGCTTTGGTGCATTTTGACATCCCTGGGGCTTTCTGTCCTGGGATTTGACGTGGAGCCTGCCCTTCTCCAACCCGGGTTGCCTACCCCATGTTTATTCTATGTACAGAGGAACCCCAACAGCTGGTGTCCTGCCCGCACGCTATTGCCAGTATGTTTCTAATGGGGTGGCTATAGCTTGTCCCTCCTTCACAGAGAGGTCTGAGCCTGGCTTTCATATATTACAGCGCCGAGGGGACCCTGGAGCACTGTGCTCCTTTGGAACTCATGACCCAAACTCTAGGCCAAGAACTAACCTACTTTAGGGGTGAGAAATACTGCAAGTCCCACTCACAGGCCTCTGAATATGAATGGGGACTGCTTCGTAATTCTTTCGGTCTCTCTCTTAGAAAAATCAATGCAGAAGTAGTTTCTCTTCGCCTACCTGTTGGTTGCCTCTCAAATTCCATAATCGCTTTCTGAGATTGCTTAATACAGCATTGATCTGGGCTGTTCAATTGGCAATTGGAAGTTCTAAGACTGGGAAGTGTAGAATATTTGCAGCCTCATATTTCAAATTACATTAGTTGAAAACATATTTTTTAAAGATATGTATTATTAATGACACAATAAAATCTCATTAACCAGTGGGGTTGATAGATGTGTTTTATCTAACATTAAGCAGAAATTGGCATCTTGAGGGAAGTATCAAGACTCTGATCCCAGACACTGATATTGAACAAGCAGGGGCCGGGAGCAATCGCTATTGATTAGACGGCGCAAGTAATTATCTCTACCGAGCCGTTTTATTGGGTGGGGCCGAAGGTGAGGCAGTTCTTCTTCAGTGTGGAGAGAGAGCAGTCAACACAGACACGGTCGCCCAGAGCCCCAGAGCTCCGGTGACTGTGTTGGCCTTCCCTCTCGGTCGTGCCCTGGTCCTAGATCATTATTTAGAAAATGCAGTGTATGCTGCGAGGTTCCTAGTGGCTTCCCTGGTCCACGTGCTGGTGCTTCCTGGGAGTTTCCTGGTGTGACTTGTAGTAGGGCCTACCCCTTCCATCTTATCCGGTCCTCACCTCCACTCTCTTCCACCATTGACATCATCATCCCTACGACTACCACCTTCACCCTCACCAACACCAACAACCGCATTAGCATCACCATGACCACCGCCACCATCAGGAATAATAAGTATTACCACCATCACCACCACTGTCGTTATAGTTCTGCTGTTGCCATTGCCACCCATCACCATCACCACCACACCATTGCCGCCCATTACCATCACCACCATGACCAGCACATTCCCCATGAGGAAGTCTCAGGCTTTGGAGTCTGACAGTCATGGGTTTGAACTCCCACTCTGCTCTGCACCCTTCTCATCGGTATCTTCATCTGATGCAGAGGGCTGGGATGTGGGACAAATGCGTTAACATTCTCCCAAGGCCGGGCTGTGAGCGACATCCCTTAGATACGTGCTCTTGTGCAGAACACAGCCTGTACAGCTGGGCGTAGGGCAGCTGTGCATGGGCCCAGGGACCCAGCTTGGAAGTAGGGCCCTGTCTCAGCCTGATGGACAGTCAGGAGGGACATTGCCCTGTCTGGCCTTCCTCTCCCTGTATGAGCCCATGTGAAATAGTTTCTTATGACGGTGATCCTGGATTAACCTATGTCCCAAAGCCTGGTCTGATTAATCTAAATTCTACTTATGATCTACAGTCCTGAGCTTTGGGGAGTCAGTGGACCATGGGAACTTGTGACTGGCATACCAGCCTTGGAGGGGGCACCGGAAGGGGGTCACAGAAGGGGGATCATCCGCACCATGAAGTTGACGGACATTGGGCAAAGCAGGGGATGGGTGAGGGAGGGGAACAACTCAGTGCTTGTGGCCCGAGGGGAAAATCAAAGGCATCTAGTTCTTAACAAGGCCCACGATGTATGGCCTCCCCAAGCTAATCTAGAAATTACCTCGGCATTGATCCACCCTGCCTTGCCTAGTCGGTAAATCTCCCGGCTGACTTGAAAATGGGGCATGAGTCTGAAAGGCACCTGCCAGGAAGCATGGAGGTATGATTTAAGCCGCGGTAGGACAAGGCAGTGAAGAGAAAGCCCTCCTTTCCAGCAGGCACGCCCTTTGTCCTGCTGGAGAGCCAGACCTTGACCCCGCTGCAGCTGGGCCTGGGAGGGAGAGGGGGCTCTTGCCTGCCTATGGGAAGCATCCCTCTGAAAACGTGCGCTTGCCATCTCGGCCCTGTTGGGAAGAGGAACCCAGATAAAGGAAACAGATCCGTATCTGTCGCTGGGGAGCTTTGTTTGCACACATGATATATGGTTCCGGAGGAGGAGTCAGAAAACAAATTATCGTGTCTCCCCGCCACCGAGCGGTCTTTCGTGGGGCCAGTGGGGAAGAAGAGATGCCGGGGATTCGCGTCTGCCTCACAATAGGTCCCCAGTACAGGAAAAGTGTCTTAAGTTTATCTATTGTTAAGTGAGATAATTTATCATGGCCCAGGGTTCAGGAGCAATTCCAGTGCCTTCCGACTTGGGGAACAGAGATTTATAAGATGATGCCCACATTTAGACACTGAGGCGCTGCCGGCAGAAACAGCCTCAAAGGCTGATGGCCTCTGTGCGTTTGAAGCCAAGTCACTCACGGAGCTAATTTGAGGCCTTCCTCGGAAACTATATTTGCTTTCTGAGTGCATGGTGAGTTTTCGTCTGGGCTCGGACCAGCTGACAGCTATGCAAGTTTGTAGATACCAGTAATTGAATATAGATAACCTTGATGGTTGACCTCGTCAGAGCCCGGCCTGCCTGCTCCCCATTGTTCCTGGTTTTGCCAGTTGATACTAAACTGCTGTTGGATGAATTTATATATTAAGAATTCACTGCGGTGGGGATTGCTTATCGTTCCCCGGTCTATCCTGTAAGCTTCTATTTACCGGACGTGGTGAGCTGGGAATAAAAGCGTGATTTGACTGTTCACTAGTAGTGACGAGAACCGTGGGTTGGAAAAGCTTTATTAATTTCTAAAAACAAAGGGAGGGGCGGGGTCATGCTTTCGCTTTACGTGATGACAGGCTCATGTCTCACGAAGCTGCCTGTGGCTGTCTGACGTTGGTCCCCAGCCATCTTTGTAGCATTTCTTTTGCCGTAGAAGCAGAGCCTGAAGCAAGCTCAGGACTGAGAGCAGTGTGAAGCTCTTGTGTTCTTGGGGAGATACTGGAAGAGGTTCAGGGTGTGTGGTTCAATTGGAAAGATGCTTCAGCAAGTCTCTAGGAGGGGAAGGTGGCCGTGACCCTGTGGAGAGGGCAGGGCAGGCCACAGGGCCACATGGAGAGAGGGGTGCAGGGTAGGCCAGGGGGTCGCATCACTCTGCTTAGACATTTCGGCAGAGGGTTGTCGGCAGCCCCAGTGGTTGTCTGTCCACAGTGGGCTCCCCAGCCATCTCCACTCTCTTCTTCATGTTTTTCTGAATTGTTGAAATGTCAGCCGTGAACCTGGACCCCTTTTTGCTCTCAGAAGAAAAAATAAAAAAGATGAAACCGTTGAGAAAAATCTTTTCTAGAAACCATGTTCTTTTGCGTTCTGGAGGCTCCTCTGTATTTCCTGAGGCTCTCCTGCCACTGGCTTTGAACTTGGCAGCTGGCCGAGACAGTGTTGGGAAAGGCTGGAGCCTGTGTCCCCATTAGAGAGAGGTGCAGGGGGTCGGGGGTGGCACCATGGACAGAGGATGGGAAGGGACACATGCAAGCCCAGAAGCTGCCCTCTAACTAGTGGCATGCTGGCTGCTAATGACGTGGGGTGGAATCCCAGTCCGGGCTTCGGGAACGGTGCGGGTGCGAGCTCCCAGGGCCACGACTGCAGAGCGACTATGTGTCGCTGCTCAGCTGTGGGATCCCTTTGATGCTTTTCCACATCAGAACATCAGAGCTATTCTTCATCCTGAGAAGGAAGGTTCGGGTTAGTCAGTCAGGGCAAATAGCTCAAGGGAAATTTCATTTTCCCTTTGTCGGGACCCTGCTTTCATGTGCTGTGGCTGCATATCCCGGCCGGGCCCAGGCGTGCGCAGCCCATCTAAGGCCTCAGTGGGGAGGAGGTGACCACCGTGGTGCTGGAGGCCTTCTGGGGAGCGGTGACACAGACCGAGCTTGGGGGAATGGGCTGCTGCAGGCCTCAGCTGACCTCTCCATTAGGCCCTCTGCCATCACCGTGGTCACCGTCACCGTGGGGACGGCCTGGGGAATTTTTCAGCCCTGGCCAGTCCAACCGGTCTGACCTCCCTTCCCAACAAGGCCAACCCTGTTTGTGCCTCTGCCTCTCTGGGCACGTTTACCTTGTAAGGAGGGGAATGAAGGGCACACCAGGGTGCCAACAGCCAGTGCCTCCTGCTGTAACCTGTGGTGCATGCAGCCGGATGTCCTGGGTTCGAATCAACCCTGCTCCCTATTCAGCTACCTGAACCTGAGCAATTCTGCATCACTTTCTCACTTAGTTGCCTCCTCTGCAGAGTGGGTGTGGCATGGGTAGCCACCCTGCGCAGCTGTGACAGTCCCACGGGAGCCCTGTGCCCACGGAGCTCTGCTTGCCCTGGGCTCCACAAACACCTGCTAGCGGTGAATCATCCAACTGAAAGCCGTTTGGACGTGGTCCAGAAATCCTCAATATTTTAAAAGCAGCTTCAAGAGATGACTGCATGTTCCAACAGCAGAAATAATGTTTATTAAGCAAAACAGTGATTTCAAAAAAATGAATACGGCTTAGCCGACATCACCATCCATCCCCAAACGGGTACCGAGCACTTCGCAGTTCTGAGAAGTGTGATCCTTTTATTGGAATGACCTACGCCAGAGTCAGTTCTTGTGAGCTCAGTATCCCCCAGAAAGGGTGGAGTCCGGGGCCGTGGGGAGTCTGGGGCTGTGAGGAGTATGGGCGTGTTCCAGCCATGGAGAAGGGAGGGCAGCAGTTACGCTACCAGAGATGAAGATGAAGCCAGAGAGCTGAGGTCCTTCCGTCCAGGGAGAACATGATGGCCAGAGGAGCCACCAGGCTGTGAGGTCTAGGCAGGCCACAGGCTGTAATCTAAGAGGTCTGGTGAGTCAGACGGGGTGATGGGGCAGCTGCTGAAGTGATGGGGGTGCAGGATCTGAGACCCACAGGACAAGAGCCATGGCAGAAAGGGTCTGAAGAGCCCCCATCTCTTGGGGCCATCCAAGCATGAAAATCCTATAATTACCACCTGAGATGGTTCATTTAGTCAATCAACAATACCAACTATGTGTAAGGAATGGTGCCAGGTGCCAGAAATCACTTTCTCTAGAACCAGGATTATCTATAGCCTCATACCCAAGGCTTTACGAGGTCAGAATCACAGGGGAAGCTGTTCCCAACACAGGGGCCCATCCTCCACCAGAGAGATTCTGGTCAAGTGAGATGAGCTCGAAGTCTGGGCATCTGCAATTCGAACAAGTGCAGATTTTGCCTAGTAAGGCCAGTGAGCCATGGCATGTCTGTTTGTCCATCCATCTTGCTCTCATTGACTGAACACAGTGCGGGATGGGGCAAAAACTTGACTCTTGCTGGTGAGTCACACAGCTTGGTAAAAAGTCGGGCTCAATAATCATAATGGCTCCTGCCATCTCAGATTCTAGCGTCTTTGAAAAGGTGCTTCTGGAAACTCTCAAACAAGAGCTAGAATCACAGTCTCTACTTACTAGCCCTATTAGGTCCAGAGTTGTGCAGAGCTTATAAGGAACATAAGGCTTACAATGAAGCCAGTGGTTCTCTGAGGGCCAGGCGTACTTTATTAAATATTAGTCTTTGTGATACATTTGTGAGGCTGGTGTTGTGAGTGTTCCCATTTTGCAGGTGAGGAAACTGGGACAGAGGAAGGGTCTTGAAGCTAGGAAGTGCTAAGCTGCAGTTTGAACCTAGGCTGTCCAACTTCAGAGCTGACACACTTAGCTAGGACACTACTTCCTAACTCGACGTGCTGTTGCTAAAGTTCTGAGGCTGAAAAATTCTGTTGAAAAACTAATCATTCTGGTATTGGATCTGTACCACCAGTGGAGAAAAGTTTTTGTGTTTTAACTTGTATTTTAAAGAACATAGGGCATCTTAATTTTCTTGGGTACCCGGGAGAGAGTGAGACAGTGGGCCTGAGAGCCAGAAGGTTTAACTCCCCGGATAGTAAGTCCAAAGGTTTAATTTCACAAGCAGTTGGGAGTTTCAACTTTGAAAGTCACATTTGGGTTGGCAAAACTTAAGAGACTGGCCCTGGCTGGAGTGGCTCAGTGGATTGAGCACTGGACTGTGAAGCAAAGGGTTGCCAGTTCGATTCCCAGTCAGGGCACATGCCTGGGTTGTGGGCCAGGTCCCCAGTAGGGGGCGCACAAGAGACAACCACACCTTGATGTTTCTCTCCCTTTCTTTCTCCCTCCCTTCTCCTTTCTGTAAAAAGAAATAAATAAAATCTTTTCTTAAAAAAACCTTAGAGACTGATCATATCAAAATATTGGCAAGGGTGTGTGCAAGCAGCTACTTCTGTACCCTCCTGGTAGGTATGTCAATTGGTTCACCCATCTTGGAAGTCAGCTTGGCAATATCTAGTAAAATTTCAAGTCTGCATGACCTGTGATTGTGCAAATCCACCTCTAAGTACGTCCATGTGTGCCCGAGGTGAGGCATAAAAGCATGTTATTACAGTAGTGAAAAAAAACTGGAAACAATCAAAATTCCACCAGTAAGAGGGATGGGGGAAAATAAGAAGGTTCTAACCCATGGAGCCCTTTCAGCAAGATCTCCGCTTGCTGTTTCAGACCCACGGATTCAGAAACGCACTCCAGGCTAACAGGCTGCAGAGCCCCGTGGTTCGACACACAGGCTACGCCCAGACCATCTGCCACGGATCTTGGCTCCTTCCTTCACTCACGGGATCTTGGGAAATTTTGTCGATGTCTTTGTGCCTTTGTTTCCTCACCTGTGCAAGGGGAGTGATGATAATAGCCCCACAGGGTTGCCCGTAGGGCTGTCGAGAAGATAAAAGGCATCACTACAAGTGGAGCACCTGTAACGCTGTGTGTTACCTAGTGCGTGTTGCACAGCATTGCGATGTAGCCTCAGTGAGTATGAGATGTGATGGGATGATGCGGAAAACCACCAGCTATGAGAGGGCGGCCCGGTGAGCAGCTCCATTCCGGCTGCCGCACGGTATTTTTTGTTGTCCTGAGAGCCTGAAATGCTGTTCAGGACTTCCCCACGGCCAGGCAAGTGTTTTAATTCCAGTCCCCAGTGAGTGTGAGGTCCAACTGACGTGGCGCTGCCTCCGAAACGCCAGCGTCCAGGTGTGAGCTCATTATTGACCTGGATGCTGCTCTCTGGGGCCTCGCCTATGGCCCCTTGGGGCTCCTGCCAAAGGGGATTTCTACAGAGTTAGCAATTAGCAATTTCTCTCCAAAAGCCCTGAACACTTCACAGTGAAAGGATTGCTTTTTACTTTGCAAAAATTTGCCCAGGCTTCCTGCTGCACGGTACCTGGCAGGTTATTTGGAGGATTCAAGCACACCTCCAGGTGCAGCACCCAGGCCCCAGCTCTGCCGTGAAGTGACTTTCATTTCACAGGGAGACGGCAGAGCCACGTTCCGAACTGCTGCAGAATAATTCCGAGGCATCGGCCGAGATGCCAGAGCAGCCACTGGGCTCTGTTTACCAACACAATTAAAGCTCAACCATTCCCAGCTGCAGTACAGACATAATCGCATCTACTTAACGTCAACCGATTCAGTCACCGGGGCTGCGAAAAGGCAAACAGATATTAATAGCCCGACCGCACATGAGCCATCGGAGTGGCGTGGAATGGCGTGGCAGGTGCTTAGGTCCTAAGGCAGAGAAGTTCACACCTTCCTGACACCTCTCTAACACACGGCGACGTTACAACTTTTCAACCATATCTCAAAGGCCACTTCGGGTTTATTCCCAGCAGAGTCTCTGGCCATGGCTCAGCAGGTGTAAACCGGTAATAGCTGTGGTCCGGCTCCAGGGTGGACGCCGGCACAGATGTGTTCAGTCAAACGGCTAATTGGAAACCTTAGACGAAATCAGCAGCCTGGCCATTCTGCCTGCATAATGAAACAGCGCCGATGCAGGCAGAGGAGGGAAAAAAAACCCACCCATCTCATCATCAGCGCCATTAACAATCATGAGTAGAGATGAAAACAACGCACGATTTATCCTGCAAATGAAGGCACATAACTAGATGGTTTCCCAGGGGCCCATTACCCACTTTAATAATACATCAAGGAGCCCGAGCAAACCGTTTGCCTGTGCAAACCAAACAGAGCAAACTGTTTACAGTAACCGCGGACAGACCCGGCTCCCCACACTCGGGATCGAACAAATTTACAAAGGTACATAACATGAGAGCTATTAGCAAAATTAAAAGGGAGCCATTATAGACTTAGAATCTGCCACACTCACTCACCAGGCAGGAAGACACGCCAACACCAACTCTCAGTTCAGAAGAAGGCCCACCCCGCCCACCCCCCCTCCATGCTCTATTTTTTTTTCTTTCCTCCAAGACAGCAGCCCGACTTGGACTCAAATTATGTGCATGAATAATAAAATACCATCTAATTAAAAACTGTAGTTAAGTATGCAAAAATTAATGATAATGAGCTTGTGCAATACCTCGGAGCATAGGCACTCGGCGAATGACTCACAGGAGTGCCTTTGCGCGTCCTAAACAGGGATAACGGAAGCGACTTTGAACACTCTTGGCCCTGATGCCCCACGTTGCCCCGTGAAGTGTCTCTCGTCCCTCCTCACAACCAGTGTATTGAATCGTCAAATTGGGTGGAACATCACCCAGCCAGAACATTCTCTTCCAGTTCGTGGATGTGGCAGCAACAGGGCAGCTTGGGGTGGGCATTGCCCAAAAAGGCTGGGTGGAGGAGGGGACCAAGCCAGAGGCTTGTCATCTCAAAGTGAGAAGCGCCTTGTGACAAAATGACGATGGCTGGACAAACAGACGCCTGGTAATAAGAAACAGTGGACAGGTAATTTTGGACTCACGTAAGGGTCACCCCCTATAAGCTTTCAGAGATTTCTCAACTTCCCGGGCGCCAAGGCAAGGCTCTGCCGGCGCTCTGAATTGGCCCAACCATCATCATAGTCTCGAAAATTTTGGCTATGTCGTCAGCGTAGGCTCCTGATCACATCCCCCTCAACTCCCGTTCAAGAGGCTACTGATCTTCTTTCTTGTACTTAAGCCCTCTTGGCGCTCAGCCACGTGTCTGAGACTGAATCAGCTCCCTAGGACACGCCCAGACATTGGTTTTAGACACAGGAGACTAGATCTCGCCCATCACCCCTGCTTCGAGCTTCTGAATCTCAACAACACACCCCTGCTTTGAGCTTCTGAATCTCAATGCCCTCCACTTCTGTCTTCCCCTTCCTGGTGATTCTGCTTGAGGACGGTTGGTGACAAACTGAATGACAGCGCCCTTTAAGAGAAGAGTGTGATCTTGGTGAGGCAGACAGTTTCAGACTCACTCAACATGATTCCCGCGATCGCCTTTTCATCTGTCGAAGTGGGGTCTGACGTGCTGAAAAGTAAGCATTTCTTCGGGGAGGTATTTCTCATTCAGATGAGCCCGATGGAAAACTTCTCTCTCAGCACCTTCTTGAACATGCCCATGTCATCCTGCTCAGGATAAGGGTTTCTTGTCGAGTCAGTAGGCATTTGAGCTAATTGATACATTCTCAACAACTCCCTGCACCCTGGCGGGGGTGTGGGGGGTTCGTCAGCTCTGCAGAACAATGGTTGTGAAGTCAGCATAGCGGGGTTTTGTTCGCTGCCCTAACCAATTCTCAGGTTTGCATCGTAGCATCTGGGGCTTGTTAGAAAATGGTTCTACCTGACTTTCTCAGTTGGCAGCCACGTTTTAATGGAGAGAGCAGCGTGGTAAGCATTCCTAGTGTTTGCTATGGCAGAGCTATACAGGTGGACGAGCTGAGCCTTCTTAAAATCCTTGCACAAATCCCACTTAGGTTTGGCTTCCTAAAAAGCTTAATGGGTATGTTTCTTCTTGACTGATTGGCTAATTGAGTGATTTGTCATTGACATCTCCCAAATGAGCGGTATATGAAAATTCAGTTGAGTGTATAACGTCTATTGGCATTCAGGCTGGTGTTCATGTTTCATCTTTGCTGCTAGTTGTATGATCTTGGGCAATTCCCCTCATGATGTGAGCCTCAGGCTACTCATCTATAAATGCCAATAAGGTCTCCATAATAAGACCTTAAAGATAATTATAAGACCTATATGAGGTAATTATAAGGTCTCCATCCTAGAGTTCCTGTATTGAGGAAATACAATAACTGTCCATACAGCACCCAGCACAATACTAAGCTCATGGTAAACAGTCATTGAATAGTCGCTATACTATGTGACAGAACCAGCAACAGCATCAACATCGATAATGGTTTCTAGGACTGATTTTTCGGAAAATCACTTAAGATAGGATAGAAAAACAGATTAAAAGTGAGGAGTGAGTCAAGAAGCTTTGGGGCAAAAGGAGAAAGAGAGATGTTGGGAATAAACAGTAATTATCCTGGATTTTATAGGTTTTCAAAGTATTTTGATGGACATTATTTAGAGTAATGAACAGCTAAGATACTTTTGATGACAAGAAGGAAAATGCTCAACTATTTTTTTAATCCTTACCTGAGGACATTTTTTTTCATTGCTTTTAGAGAGAGAGGAAAGGGGGTGGGGAGAGAGAGAGAGAGAGAGAGAGAGAGAGATGAGAAAGAAATATTGATTGGCTGCCTGCTGTACATGCCCCAAATGGGGATCGAACTCACAACCTGGGTATGTGCCCTGACCAAAAATTGAACCCACAACCTTTCGGTGTATGGGACAATGCTTCAACCAACCAAACCACACAGGCCAGGGCAGAATGCTTAACTATTAATGGCTTAAAATTTTAGGACGTTTATTGTCCTGTAGAGTAGGAAGACAGAGGTTTCCAGGGTTGGGTGTTCAGTGGTTCCTTGACTTCAGAGTTGGCTTCCCATCACAATTTCAAGGACGCTGCTCCAGTTCCAGCTCTCACATCCCCACAAAACTCTGTCTAGAAGAAGGAAGTCTCAGAGGCAGATTTCGGGGTTGATTTTCTCCTTACTCATCTTTCATGGAGGAAATATTTTTCTGGGCATCCCAGCAGACTTCTCATTATAACTCACTCACCATAACTGGGTCACATGTCCACCTCTGAAGCAATCACAGGAAAGGAGAATGGGATTAACTGTATTAGGCGTTGGCCAATGATGACTCATTCACTAGAGCTGGGTCCACCTTTCCTGAGCACATTTGCCATTGGGATCCCCCAAAATACAGGATTTCTACTGAGAGAAAAAGTGGGAGATGTCTGATAAGTGAGCAGCCAATAATGTCTGTCTATGGTGGCCCATGTTATTATTATCATTTATCAGACACGAAAACTGAAGTTCAGATAGATTCAGTACATTTTTCATGGCACATGTAACTTATAAATAATAGATATAGGTCTAATGGTCAAATCTCAGGCTCCTGGTTTAGTGTGCCTTTCACAACATCCCACTGTAAGGTGATATTGAACTTGAAACTCTGAGTTCACTGGCAGACAGAGTGAAAAAACCAAGAAGATGAACTTTGTAGTTTATCTCATAATCTGATCAAAAGGAGTCAAGGAAGTTTATCTGGAGGGGAACATTTTTCCTGTCACTCATTCTTGGAGGAATTTATTGCATGGAATCTTGTATAACAGACATCATAACATAATGGATGATGTCAAAATTAATAGCTGGCAAATGCCCGGCCACTAATGAAAAAGAGAAGTGGTTTTTAACATTTTGTTTTCTGTTAAGGTGTATGTGAATGTCATGCTCTCATGGGTAAACCCAAGTTTTGCCAAAGCTTAAACAATTTGGCAGAGAAGTTAATCTCTATATAATGGACTAGGTCAACACTAATAGTAGTACATCAGGAATGATTACTCAATACATTTTTTGGCATAGATAAGCTGGGCTTTGGGTTATGTGCAATTCCTGGTATATCCTAACCACATCCTTTTCTCTCCCACTTAAAAAGGCAAATGAGTGAGAGAGACTGTTTTATGGATTCCTTTGATCTGACTCATTTATATGCAGAAGAGTCAGTCACTTGCAAAATTCCATCAGCTATTATTAGTTTAATTGTTATGCCTTATTCCACATGCTACAATCGCAAAGTAGACACAGCCCTGTCCCCACCCTTGATTCCAGCTCAATATTCTGAACAACAGTGAGGAAATTCACCTCCTTGAGAAGGTGGTTAATTAGAGAGAAAGCACTGGCACTTCCTGATGTTTGCCAAGTCATCATGCTTTCAAATTATCTTAAATAAATTTGCACACTATCGCAATAGCTGGAGGAAGAAGGTGTTCTCACTGGATACTGTGCCAAAAAAATAAATAAAGTCCTGCAATCACCTGTAGTTATTCCTACTGGCCCACATCTCTAAGTCCCTCTGACCTTATATTCATTCATCTGGAGAGGAGCTAGCCTGCATGGAGAAAGCAGACACAAAACTCAGAGTCCCCTGCCGTTACCGTGGCACAATGGCACAGAATGCCATTGCCTGGGAGAACCTCTGATCTCTAGGAGCATGGGATTTAGGTTCTGGGTGAGCACAGACCCTCACCTCATTTTAAAGGAGTCCCTGTGTTTGTCTATAGAAGATAAAAGATCTTCGTGCTGCAGAAATGGCGTTCTGTAGAGGGAAGTGTTTGTCAGTCTGGTTACGGAAACAGAGTAATTACTCAAATCCTTTTTTAGAAGAGTGACTGTTTCATTTCTGGGGTACATGTGTAAAAGCTGTATTTTGCCATGTATAATGTGCACACATGTTTTTGGCCCAAACTTGCAGGAAAAAAATCTTTCATTTTAATTTTTTAATTCAACTATGTGTGTATTTATTTTTAGATATTTGTTTTTTTTGTATTATGAAGGAATTTTAGCATTTATTTCTGAACATATTATGGTACAAGAAATTTTATGTAACAAATAATTACAAAACACAAGAACAGATACAGGGTATTTCAGGTACTACCCATGTATAGTGTGCATCCTTATTTTTCCCTCAAAAATTTGGGCAAAAAAATGGGCATCATACATGGCAAAATACGTAAGTTTAGGGAGATGTCTTATTGATTAAAAGGAACCCTTGTGCTGGTAAAATGGAGATTTTCATAAAGGTACCAACGTACAGGAGTCAGTACATTGACTACAAAGTGTGAAAATGCAAGGAACCTGATCCAATCATTCTATTACTTATTAAGCACCTACTATGCGCCTGGTAATTAGCCTTGTAGCAGATGAAGAGAGGAGTAAGTCCTTGCACTTGGTGCTTTCCCTGAAGGTGGTTCCATCTTTAGGGGTCAAGTCCTTGTAAGGGCCAGCGAAAACTGTGACGAATTCGAGGTCCCAGCCCCATCTAAAGGGGTGGACACCCTCAGCCTCCATGATGATTTCCGTCTGGGGATGGTGGCCCAGGGCATTTGGGTTATCTCAGTTTATAGGACTAACTGGAAATCAAAAATTTTATGTAAACTCTCTCAATATTGCATCGTTCATTTTATTTAACAAAAAAATTGAAAAAAAAAAACTGTAGGGAAAAAACAAAACATGTCAGTTTGCTGTTTGCCCTGAATTGATTTGTCGGTTTGGCAGCATAAAAACTCAGCTCTTAATGGCATTCATTTTCTGTCCATTTTGTCTTGTGAAGAAATTAATTACACTCATGTCAGCCAAAAATACCTTTGGGTCTTTAAATCCTTTTTTCTCTCTCTTTTTTAAGATGAAAGTATTTCTGCCTAATTGACCAGCATCTGCCATTGTGAGATCCTCGCCTCCGGAGAGATGTTGAGAGGGGGGTGTGAGGGCTGTCAGCGCACTTCAACTTGGCCTCAGCCGCCATTCAAGAATTACTTCTTTTCCCATCACGTGGAGTGAGTCTCGTGGTTAGAAACCTGACGACAGAGGGGAAGGACGAGAGAAGAAGAGAGAGACAGAGACAGGAAAGTAGGAGTGCCAGATGGCTAGCAAAGTGCCAATGACGGAAACTCAAGAGCAGACTAATTTTTTATATTTTTAATTCATGCATTTATTCATCATAGATATTTATTGAGCATCTACTATGCGTCCATTCTTAACTTAGGCTTGAGTCAATTGGGTGAACGGGGCAGACAAAGTCTCTGCCTTCGTGAAACTTACGTTCCAGCAGGGGTGGGGAAGGGACAAGACACGAAGAAGTAAACAAGTAGAGCCATTTGAAATGCCAGTCAGTGCTAATGAATTAAATAACACAGGGTGATGAGAGGTAATTAGAGGTTTCATCAATGGGAGTGGTCAGGGAAGACTGAGAAGAAATCTGAGCTGGAATCTGAATAAGGACAAGAAACCAGTTATGTAAAGATCTGTAGGCAGCTGGTAGGGGATACAGAATTCAATAGCCTTGACTTAGACATTGGGTGAGTTATGCCCACTTTCTAGTATTTTTCTGGCCTGCCTGGTTAACAAAAGGGAAATGTCTCCATTTGGGATTAGTATGTTTTCCTAGTTTGTGGGTCTTTCTAAAACCTGCTAATCTGTCCCTTTAACAAAGACAGAGCAGACCTCAAACCCAGAACTTTCGGCAAGTAATAAGAGCAGCTGGCCAGAATTAATAATGTTATTTTATCTGTTCTTTACTTATTTTTGTAGTTTTATTATTTTAGTTCCAGTTTGCCATTTGCAATAGTGATATAGAATTTCCTTTTTGAAGGAACATAGTTAAGTGACAAGAATGAGTCAAGTATAAAGACAAATATAAATTAAACAATAGCAGAGGACTTTCCAATCGGACGACAGAGTGTTTTTCTTCCCCTATCTCTTCTTGGGCATCATTTCCAAATATCCAGAAGAAAGAGAAGCCAAAATACAGTCCCCATTCTCTGCTGGAACTGGAAGTTATCCGTGATGCTAAACCACAAGACGCTAACTTAGAAAGTTGATAGAGAAGAGATAACCAAGTTAGAGTGAGGATGAGGTACTGTGATAAAAATGTGTGGGTTAAATAAAATCCTCTGTACCTGTACAGTGTGGATCTCCCCATCCCCACAGTGGGCTTTCTCTGCCTGGTAACCAGAATGCACCACCACGCTGATACCCGTGAGTCAGAGGTGGAGTGGTGGGCCGTTCCTCTGTAGAGAACCTGGAGCCAGAGGAAACATGTAGGAATACACTAAAAATCTGGGTCATTCAATGACCCAGCAGTTAACAAGCTCTCTCAGGTACATGGAACCTCCAGTCTATTATTTTGTAAGTGCTGCATTTTAAAATATAAACTGGCTACAGAAGATTCACAGACAGTAAAAGGAAAACTCCACCAAGAAAGACAAAGACCAAACGAGAAATCAGAAAAAAATTTTGAGACACCAGAGACAAACCAAGGAATAGAAGAGAATGGCACAATAGTATAGTCAATATTCATAGAGAGATGAAAATATATTGCATTCAGGAAACAAGAACAGATGCTATTGCTTTTAAGTTTCAAAGAAACCAACGAGAAAGAACTCCATGAACTCAAAATAAGGTTGAAGAAACAATAAAGGCAATTTAAGAATTGAAAGGTACAGTTGAAGAAATATCTCAGTAAATAAAATAGAAAGACTAAGAAATGAAAAGAATGTATTTGAAAAATACAACATCTAACCAGGAGCTCTGGCATCGGAGTACATAAACTTCTGGAAAGAAGGGACTGATGGGACACGCAGTGGAGCAGTAAAGTTTACTAAGGACATATCAGGAAAAATTCCAGAACTGAGGGACATGTGTTCTCATCTGGCTCGAGAAGAGCCACTCAGAACTGAGCACAATGAATCTGAGAAGGCCCATGTAAGGCCAGTCAGCACGTTATTCCGGAACCTCCAGAGAGAGAGAGACCCGAAACATTTCTGGGAGAAAGAAAGAAATCGTGTTGCACACCAAAGACTGGGAGGAAGAAGAGAATCAGGTCATTAACTCCAGGAGAGGATGACAATGAATTTTCAACCTGGATTTCCATAGCTAGCCGAAATACCAAGTGTTCTGGTAGAATCAAGACATCTGAGAGACAGAACATTTACCTCTCCTGGTCCCCTTTCCCAAGAAATGACCAGAAGAGGTACTCCATCGAAGAAGGGAGTGTGGGATCCTGGAAACAAATCTAACATAGGAAAGAAGCAAAGAGCTTCCAGGAGGAGGCACTGTGAACAGCAACACACCAGTCCGAAAGGCCAGCCAGCTCCGGTGGGACCAGGGGGACAGAGGGCTCCAGGGAGAGGGTCAGTAAGAAAGAAAACAAATTAAACCAATAGAAGATCTGATCTATTGAGACATGGATGATTCTATTCCAGAGCTGTTGGAGGACATTGGAAATTTTTAAGTAGATTTCCTTTTAAAACTAAGGAAATGAAAAATGAGACAATTATTGATTCTGAGGAAAGAAACATTTTCCAAAAAAGAAACATAATTATGGCCCTCCACTGGGTTCAACATTGAGTGATATTGAATACTTGCACCATCAAAATAATGAAATTATTTTTTGGATATTGCTGTAACTGGAAAATTTTATATGATCCTGCTGGAAAGACCTGGGGGAGAGGGAGCAGGACAGGAGTGTGTGTTAGAGAGAAGCAAAGCCAAATCCTCATTTACCAAAGTGGGAAGTTAAAAGCCTAAAATTAATGAATCAAGAGAGAGCTGTGTCATCATATTATCTGTTAGAAAAATGGAGGTTAATGCCTGAGGAAACCACTAAAAGAGTTAAAATTGATGTTCCGGAGAGGTGGGTTGGGATGAGTAGCAAAAAAATTCTTATCTCTCCATGATAAACCTTTTCAGCCTTATTTGACTATTTCATCTGTGTGCCTGTATTATTTGATAAACTGATGCTTAAAGTGGAAGAAATAACAATATAGGTACTTCCCAACAGGGTAGAGAGTGTCATTGTTCCCAATCGCCATTCTTCCTTTCTTCCTCTGAAAGAGAGCCCCAATTTTTCACTGGACATTTGTCCACCTGAAATAAATACTAGGTTATCTTGGGTCCATTGCAGCTAAATGTGGCCATGTGACTAAGTTCTGGCCGGCCAATCATGAACAGCAATGGTATATACAACTTCTGAGATGTGTCTTTACAGGAAGTGGTCCTGTTCATTGTCCCCTCCTACTTCCTGCTGGAGCCCCAGGAACTGTGATTCTTTTGGAATGGTGACCACACAGGGCAGAGCAATAAGGTAGAAGGGGCCTGGGTCTCTATTACCATACAACCCCCTGGATTGACTGCTTCCGACCTCTAGAAATGAGGGAGACATTCGTTTAATCTTTTAAAAAAGTCACTGTTATTTTGGAGCTGTGGAAGGAGACAAATCTAAATCTAACTGATATACTTGGATATGTCAAAAATCATAGCAGAGGTATGCAAATAACTGGATTTGGGAAATACTGGCCTACTGTACATGAGTGAGGAGAGAGGAGAGGGATGGGGAGGTAGCAGAGCAGAGGCTTTCTTGAGAGCAAGAGGAGTTGGCTAGGTGGAAGAGCTGTACGTTATAATCTGGCAAGCTCCATTCAAGAACGTAAGGAAGAATTCAAGGGAGCAACTGCTTGTTAGGAATCCACCAATGTGACTCACCTATGCAGTGTGTGAGGCTCAGTCCTTCCCTAGAAGCTGTGTGCAGCCTAGTGGAGAAGTCTGGTAGGTACCCACATAACTCTGCTAATAATGGTGCCCCCCGTTGACTGAGTCAGGCATGATGCATCCTCTCCCTGAATCCTCACACAACCCACCATGTGACATTAGCACATCTGTTAACTCTCTCAGATTAAAGAGGAGGAAACTAAGATTCCCAGAAGTTGTGCAAGCCCCGAAAAGTCACACAGGTAGAATTACTGTCTGGCTTAGCTGCAAGGTCCAAGGCAGATGATAAAATGCTGACTGAGGTTCAAGGAGAAGAAGAAGAGATAGAACCTAGTTGAAGGAACAAGTAAGCCTTTGAGCTTGGGCCTAAAGATTCTGCAAGGTGAAGTTGAACATACGGGGAATTCCAAGCGATGGGAACAGTGTGAAGAAAAGGATGGGGGCGCCTGGAGTCCCCCAGGCTGGCTTGAGATGAGTGGATGAGTCTAACTGGAAGAGACAGTGAGGCAATGAGACCGGAAATGACGGGGTGGGGCCAGGTGACAGCAGCCTAGGGTGCAGGCCAGAGCTGTGCTTTAGACTCTACAGATGGCTTCTGAGTCTTGCTTGCTTGCTTGCTCATTTTCGATCCTTATTAAACCCATCAGAGGCCTGTAATATATTTAGGTGGAACATGAGTGGCTACTAAGGCCACCGCTCCAGTGGTCTGCGTGGCCCCATCCCATCATGGCTTCCACTGTGAATGCTGGCTGTAGTGGCAGGATGACCAAGCTGGCCACTGGGCTGTGTCCACCCCTTCCTTAGAGATTCCGTTTCCCTAGGACATACTTCCCCGCAGATCCATCCACGCTCAGGTGGTCCAAGGGCTCATCAGATTCCTGTTATTAAAATGTTCTCCTGTCGATCGCCATTGTTGTCATAGCAGTTCTCCTTCCGTCTGTCTGGTGCCACGTAGGAGAAATAGCTTCAGGGACAGGCTGTCCCTACATCAGGACAGGGTGGGTCTGGCCCACACAGCACTTCACTCTGTTTGTCCAGGACTTGTCTCTGGAGCCATTTTACCGACGTGCCCTCCACCTTCTGTTTTATTTTTTTAACCGGAACTTTTTAAATTTTATCTTTCAGTTACAGTTCACATTCAGTGGGTACTGTCCCTCTGGGAGGGAACACTTTGTGAAGTGTGTGACTGTCTAACCACTATGCTGTCCCCCTGAAACTTACACAGAATAATATCAAATGACACCCCTGCTGGCTTCCAGCTTCCATCTGGGTGGAGGCTGGCGGCTGGACAGACACGTTAAGGGCACTGGACAAATGAGCATGTGAGCTCGGAAGAAAAGATGGGATGACCCAGAGGGAGGTCGCAGGTGGGGCTGGCGGAGTGGGTGGAGCCTCTAGTCGGAAGCCTGTGCTGGCCCTGAAGCCTGGTGCGGCGGCAGACCTGGGAGCCTCGGATCGGGGCGTGCGGAAGACCCGCCAGTCCTCCTGTGGCCCCAAGGGTGCTCGAGTCCTTCAAAAGTCCCCTTCACTTTAGTACCCAAGGCTGACACGCCCGCCACAAAGGAGAGGCCAACCGGTCTGAGGACTCCTGAGCGTGGTGCTCTGTTTCA
Organism: Macrotus californicus; assembly: GCA_007922815.1. Classification (NCBI taxonomy): domain Eukaryota; kingdom Metazoa; phylum Chordata; class Mammalia; order Chiroptera; family Phyllostomidae; genus Macrotus; species Macrotus californicus. The sequence continues at coordinate 185,534 of VMDR010000417.1, read as the reverse complement.
CTTGCTCTGCAGTCCTGTGCCTGCTACCAGCCTGGCTCATCCACCTGCCATCATGACTCTCCCTCCTCAGCCCTGTTTCCAAAATGCCGTTACCCATCGGCTGGGAGACACAGACCCAGCTGCAAGTTAGCGGGGCTCATGCTTACCCTTGTGTGCCCGGGACAGCAAGGGAGGCCCATGTCCCAGAAGTCTAAGGATAAAAAGGTTTAAATATTTCCAATAACAAAATATCTTAAAGCTTTCTATTGGTCTACCTTAATGAGGAGAACTTGGCAACCACCTAGAAGGTGGCTTGTAATTTAGAATTCCTAGCTCTTCAGGTAGGCCTGCAGCCACCTCCTTTCTGTGTCTCTGCCCCAGGCCCCTCCCACCCCGAGGGGGGCCTTTGCTCACAGGAGTGGGCCCGTACATCTGGTACCTGGTCTCTGTCTCCACCCCCCCACACACACACAGCTGAGGGTGTGCACGCTGTGACACAATTAACCCTTGGAGAGCAAGTCGGAGTGGGCCCAGAAATAGGCTTGGGCAACTTGGACAGGAAGTTCCAGGGTCCTGGGTACACGGAGTTTACACTCATGTTTGGTAAATGACGTCTATGGGCAAATCCACCCTACCGCTCGGTTCTGTGTGGCCTGCCACGCTAAGAATGGGTTTACATTTTTAAAGGATGAAAATCACAAAAGAATAATATTTTGTGACTTGGGGAAATGAGGTAAAACTCAGACTTCAGTGTCCATGGATGAAGTCTCACCGGAATCCAACCAGGCTCGTCCATGCGTGTCATCTTCGTCTGCTTTAGGGTTTGTGTGACAGAGCGGAATATTTGTGACTGAGACCGTCTGGCCCACCGGGCCTTAAATATTTGCCCTCGGGCCCTCTATGGAGAGCAAGGTTTGTGTTACTTATGTCCCTGTACTATGTAGAGCAGCCTCACTTGTAAAGTTTAAACACATTTTTTAAATGTGGTAAAAGAAATGAATGAAATGGACCATCTTCACCATTTTTAAGCCTCCAGTTCAGCGGCATGAAGCCCCCTCACACCGCTGTGCAACCATTGCCACCGTCCGTCTCCAGAACTTTCCATCTTCCCAAACTGCCGCTCCGTCCTCATTAAACCCTGACTCCCCACCCCCACCCCCCGCCCCGGCTCTCCCAGGCCCAGGCAATCGCCACTCTACTTTCTGTCTAGCATTTAACTGCTCTGGGGACCTCATATACGTGCAACCATTCAGTATTTGTCTTCTTGGGACCAGCGTATTTCACTCAGCATAACGTCTTCCAGTGTCATCAGGGCTGTAGCCTGGGCCAGAATTTCCTTCCTTTGTAAGGCTGAGCAATATTCCACTGTCTGCACATTCCACTCTTTATAATCCCTTCGGCCCTCGATGGACACGTGGGTTGCTCCCACGTCTGGTCGTGGTGAATAAGGCTCCTCCGAACATGGGTGTGCAAGAACCTTTTCAGGACGGACCCTGCTTTCAATTCCTTTGTGTGTGTGACACCCAGAAGGAGAACTACTGGGCCATAGGGTAATGCTATGTTTAATTTTGGGGGGAACTACTGTTTTCCATAGTGACAGCACCCTGTGACATTTAAGATTCCTACTAACAGCAGGTAGCCTCATTTTCTAAAACCCAAAAAGCTCATGGAGGTGTTTGACTGACAAAATGCCGCCCCTTTTACAAAAATCCAATCTTCCTAAAGCAGTAGTTTTTCAGTTAGTTTCATAGGAGAATCATCTGGGGGAGCATTTAAAACATTCCCAGTGGGGGTGCATGTGTGTTGGGGGTCAGGGAGGGTGCCTCAGGCCGACGTGCTGGAACCCTTGGCCCTCACATCTGGCGCATGTGATCTTTCCGTTGGTCCAGGTCTTTCCCCCAAGCAGCCTGGGTCAAGAGCCACTGCCCTTGGACGGCCAGCTTGCCCTGCAGCCAGCTCTTAAAATAACTCGTCTTTCCTCTTGCTACATATGCTCTTCTGAGGACCCAGCTCCAGGAAACAATAGACATGTCCCTGGATTCATGAGTGGTGTTGGGCACGGAGGTGATGACACGCAGCTTCCTGGTGTGATAGCGGGTGTGTTGGAGACAGACGCCATCTGGAGTAGAGGGAGTGTGGGCTGGGGTTGGGCCGGCCACCCCCTGTCCCTTCAGCACCTTCTCCCTTTCAGGGACATCTGTAGGGCCACTCTGTCCCAGACTCCTGGCGTTTCTCCCTGTGGGGTGCACCTCCCTGCCCACTCCCCTCATACACAGCTTATGGGGGGGGCAGATCATTCTCTTCATCCCCAACCAGGGTCTTCCTCCCCACAGTACCCTTAAAATAAGCTCCTGGATTAGAGTCAGACAAGAAACAGGTGGAAAGAACTTGGACTGATACTTTCCCCTCTGAATCCACACAGCCATTGTAGCCGTGCTAATTTCAGGAGTACCATTCGGCTCGCTTATCTTCCTAGAGAGGTCTAAATGCCAAGAGAGATTTTCAACATGGAAATGTGCTGAGGCAAGGCCACAGGATGAGCTTCAATGATCCAGAATGATGAAGACAGGAGTGTTTTCTTTCTTTCCAGGAGTGGCCCTCGTAGGTTTAATTGTAAAGTATGATTAGTTCAAGACATCATAATTTGTTGTGTACGATCTAAATCAGTGGAACTCCACAGACTCATGCTTTTAAAGTAGACCCCAAATAAAATGTTCTTTTATGCCATAGCAGATGTTTCTCAGTTCACTAGCGCCGTGCATCAGGGTATTAAGATCACTCCTTGGCATTTTATTATGAAGAACACACTCGCTCCATCAAGTACGGCATTAAAGACATAAACAAGCTTTTATGCCCTGGTTTTCAACAGCAGCTGGTGGTCTACCGAGTGATAATCCACCTTTCAGCAAATATTCTTCAGCTTCGAGAAAGAAATACATTTAATAGGGCCACCTCGGGGCAGGCCACAGCTCCTGGGATCCCCTCTTGGGGAAATTCCCCAAGCAGGAAAACGGACTGAAGGGGTGTGCTTTGGGTGAGTTGTGACGTGAGCGCTGTTTCCTTGAGAAAGTGTGCGTGTGTTTCTTTAAAATAAAAAAGTAAACACTAAAAAGGGGGTAAAAAAATAAGGAAGAGAAATATGTGCCTTGTAGAGGGTGTGGGGGGACCCCTCCCTCCGTGATCAAATGTGAAGACGGTCTCCCCGATCCTATAACCTGCGGTTTGAAGGCAATCGGCCGAGTGGGTTTTATGCCTCGAACAAAAGGAGCTGGAGGACAGCGTGGAGTCTGAGCGGATGTGACCCCTCTGTGACAATGTTCCCAAGGTGTACAGGGAGGGGTTTCGTGTCTCTAACTGGATGGGAGCCAGACAAGCGCTCCGGGTCCCCCACCTTGGACTTCCTAAAGATAACAACCCCGCCGCGGAGGGGAGTGAGGGAGAGTGCTGGGACAGGAAACACCGTGGCCTGTATTATCCTTGGCTCACGGCTCCTTGCTTCCTGCGCCGAAGGGAGCCCCGAAGGGCGCAAGGCTTTGCGGCGCTAAGGTACACAATGACACCCTCCTACAAGCAGATGTTGGAAGAAGAGGAAAGAGGCTCCGGAGAGAGCCTGATGAAATTTACATGAAGCCCAGGTTGCCCTTACCCCTGGGGACACTTGGGACACTGAACGAAGGAGGAGACTTCGGAACTGGTTTCCAAGTCTGGTCCACTCCAAATCCATTTCAAGATCTGTCACCCACAGGAGGTGGGAGGACGAAGCAGACAGCCATGGTCCTGGGTACCTGGGTGAGACTATGACAATATTCTAACTCCAGAGGTTCTGGTGGAAGGACACTTGGGCGAACTATCAGGCGCCTTGTCCCGAATGACGAAAGTTTCAGCAGAGAATGTCTGTAGGAAGGCCTTTTGTTCCCTTTCTTTAAATAGATTTTGGTAATAAATTTTCTTCTCCTTTTTTTTTTTAAGGTTGCTGATGAGGGTTTATTTTCTTTTTGTGTTCTATTTCATTTTGTAGTTGGACGTACTATTGTTCTGGAGCTGGTGACAAAAGGGGAGGGGAGCAGGAGGCAGGAACCACATTGTGAGTGAACTTGAACTTGGCAACAGTAGCACTAGGAGGTAAGCTTCCCGGCCAGTGGGCACAGCAGCTGAGGCTTTTCAGGGCTCCCTCCCCACCCTCAGTGCTTCCATGGCCACAGCTGAAATCTTCCCGTGCCCTGATGTAGCCACAGGAGGACCCAACGTGGCCTTTTCATTTTCTGTATGCTCACCTGATTGGAAAGCGACATTTGATATTATTTTTCCATTATGTTAATTACAGCTCTAAAAGGATTTTATTGTGCCCCCGATGACATCACTTTGGAAATATCGCTCAGTTGGGTGGCCTGCTTTCCTCTGGGTGGTTGTACAAAGGACACACATGAGCTTTCTTTATATAGCTGCTCACTGTCCACACACAGGCACACACACACACACACACAGACTCGCACAGACACACACGCACATGTGAATCTTTAAGCACGTAAGAAAGGAAACAGACTGCCAACTCCACAGCCTTCTCTATGCTCTTGAATTAATATTAGTCCATTTAAAAAGAGCTGCGATCTGAGGAAGGAAAAAAAAACCAACTTTGCCCGATTTGCACAGAAAATACATTTAACAGTTGTTTTGGACAAATGCCCTCAGTGAATGTGTTTAGAGTCATGTACAACAGGAATATGTTATCACGAGTAACCATGTTTTAATAAACACTTCATCTTTTTGTATTGCTCTCTTTTCATCACAATAATAGAAATATAACACCATATATCACTGTAAAACACATTTCCACATAAATGCTGATAAGCACCAAATATTTTTCATCATTTACATTTTAACCGTAATAATATATGGCAGGATTAAAGCCGCATCCATCATGTGTCTAACTAACCTTGCTGTAATGAATTTTTAAATGTAATGGCTTCTGTCGCAAAGGAAAATCGTACATAATGTCTAGTGACACCGTGCGCTGGTGGATGGGTGGTTTTTAAAATGTAAATGCGACTTCATTTTTAATTAAATTTATTAACTTCATCACCTCTACTCACAGCATCCCCCCACCCCCGGCCCCCACCGATTATTTAAAGCAAGACATACAAGAGGCATGAATATATGCAGGACTGCCAACTAGCTCACTCCTCGAGGTATTTCAAATCACAGGCTTCTTGGAAATTCCGTGCATTCGATGTATCTGTGCGTGCGTTTGAGAAGGAGGAGGCACGCAATAGAAACAAAAGCCTTTGAACATCAGGCTGAGAAAAGCTTGCTAGGGCATCTGGAGGGGCTTTGCTGCTTGAGGTTCCCTCCAGATGACAGTGCCTGGGATCAGATTTGGGGTAGGGGTCGGCGTAAGGGGTGTGGGCCTCCAGGATCTGGGTCAAGGACAAATGCATTCCTCTCTTTCTATTTCTTTCTCTCTCTCTCTCTCTCTCTCTGCTTGAAATAACAAATAAGCAGACTCACTAGAGAAGAATCATTAAAAATAATTTGCACAAGCTTTCAGTTGTGCGAGCTCTTTTTTGATACAATATTTCCTTCCGTGATTATCACTGCGGACATGTTCCAGCCATATGGAAGTGAGCTGGGCTGGGAGCTTCCTCAATACCTGAGTGGTTAATTAAGAGCCGTTGCCCAGCCACAAGAAGCAGGTTTGAAATCCCTCTTCAGTCTCCGACAATGAGTAGCTTTTTTAGCAGCAGAAGTCACCAGGGACAGCCAGAAGCGAGGGTAATTATTTGAGATAACACACAGCTGAAAGAGTGTGTGTGAGTGCAGAGGAGGGGCGGGGGGCGCGGGGGAAGGGGGGGCGCTGTGCAGTTGAGAGAAGGGCAACAGTAGAGAAAAGTCTATAATAAAAAGGTCAACATCCCCTATTTTTCTGTACAGTGTCGACAGTCTGTAATGCCTTTTTAGCATGAATGACAACGGATCCTGTCTTTTTTTTTTTTTTTAAAGGGAATATCTTATTTTGTATTCAAACTTTGCAATTGTGAGTTCAGGCCTGCCAGCTCAATCTGAATAAGCTATTCTCACTTTATCAGGGCTTGCTGAACTGACTTTGATTGCATTGTTGCAAAATAGCAGTAATTTTTCCATTAACCCATACAAACCCTCAGCGAGCAGCAGAACAAAGAAATATCAGAGGGATGAAAGCCACGAGCGCTGGGAGGGAAGCCAGGAGTTTAGTAAATGGCTCTAGAAGCAGCGGCGCACACCAGCCTCTCAGGCTGGCTGGGGCTCTTCTCGGATGCCATTTGAGGCTCCCTTTGGGGTCCCTTGGGGTTCGAGTCTCAGTGGGCACCTTCTATCCTGCCTGCCAAATTCTATTGTTTCCTCTGTGTTACAGGAGCTGGAAAGCAGAGGCTGGGATTCCCCCCTTCAAAGGGACCTTGTTTTATCATGTATCTTTTCCTTTTCCAGTGACCTCAGTCTTCACCCAGAGCTCAACTCAGGGATGCTCAAAACCCTTTGGAACCCAAGGTTCTCTGAACACAGTGGGACCTTCCTTTTTCCCAAGGACAAGCCCGTGGGAAAAGTCGGTTCCTTTGGCAATTGGGACTGCAGAAAGAACCCCAAAGCCCTCCTACCTGATGGGCAGGATCCCCATAGGGTGTTCTGGGGTGACAGGTAGAGCTGGCGGATTTCTGGTTCGCAGGTAGCTATGGGAGGCTATTGTTTCACGTGAATGCAGCTGCCTTTGCCTGTGAATTTATGGATGGGAGGCACCTGAGGGCAGGCAGGATGCCCCACCCTCTTCCCCATCAACAAGAGGTCCATTTGGAAGCAGGAGACACAGCTGAGCTGCTGTGTTCCTGCGGACAAACCCAAAGTCGGGAGGCTGACAGATGTTGAGTGGCTCAACATCGAAGCATGAGCTTTTGTTTTGGTCTGAAACTTGACGTGTCGAGAAGTTAAGCCCCTCTTTGGCGTGCGGGGGTCTACTCTGGGACTGGGCAGAGAGCCGAGGTCTACGAGGCTTTGATCCCCTGGCTCCCACAGTGGTGGTTCCCCCAGAATCCACGCCTCAGCTTTGTTTAGGAACTGCCCAATATGTTAATTATCTCCTGTACCTCCGGGCGTGGTACTGTCAGACTGCACACCAGTCTTTAGAAAATAAAAGCGTACACGGTGAGCCCGCTGTCCCCTGCTCCCACAATATCCAGGCCCTGACAACGCCTGAGCTGTCAGATGAGAGGCGGCGTCACCGCAATAAAGGTGGGCAGATGTGTGATAATGAGACAGAAGCGTGCAGATGCTAATAGAACTCACCAGAACAGGCCTGCCTGAGACGGATCCAGGTAGCAGCTGCCGACTGTCAGGACGCCCGGATGCTGCCTTCTCTTGATTTTTATTTAAGAGCCGCTTCGCACACTGCTGTCTGTCAGCGAACCTTTCCCTCTCAGGAGCTCCAACCCCTAGGTGATCAGTCACATTTCGACATAACTAGATGTCAAAAGAAGTTTAAGTTGTGTGGCGAACTGTGATGCAGTCGGTGCCAGCCTCCGGCCTCGGAGGCGGCTTCCTAATGATCCGCCTGCAAAGTCTGGCACCTTTTCCTGCGTTTTGTTTTCTTATTAAAATACTGGCTAAGTCTTCGTCCGTATCCATGTCAGCAACGGCAAGCTCGAGACAATATTATCCCAAGCCTCATTTAATTTTAGACGGGGAACTCAGACCCCAAGCGGGCCAGATAGCAGAGGCGCGTGCTGAGCGAACGGGAGTTCCCTCCGAACGGGCCCATTTTAGCATCCTTCACGAACACGGGGTCGTTTGGGGATTTCTTGTCAGCCCCAGTTGGGGTGCTGGCGATCAGAGGGGAAAACTCGGGCTACATGCGGCGTGTCACCGTGGCCTGCCCTGGACCAGGAGCATGGGAGGAGAGCTGAGACTATAGTTGAGGCTGAGGAGAGAGTGATTCCAACCCACCAAAGGCAGGAAACAGAAATAACCCGAGAATGGGCATCTCGCATACCAGTGAAACCTTTGTACTGGCTATGAACTTTGTGGGTCCTTATCGGCCTGTGTGAGTCCTGGCCTCCGTGGGGTACTGTGCTGGGTGATGAGCCGGAGGGACACCTGGGGGGCGGGGGCAGTGAGGTGCCTGTGACACAGGCCGTCAGGTCTGCAATGCAGCCCGCCGGCTCTCGCCCTTCCATGTGAAGCAGGCATTTCTCGGAGCGTTTAATTGGGTCGGGTCAGTTTGTTCTCTAAATATTTTCAGCTTCTCCTGCTACTGTTTACATTTCCATTGGGAAAATAAATACGGCATGTCGCTTCTGCCTGCTGTATTTTCTTAGAGATTTTAATCCTGATTCCTCCTGAAAGGTTTGCGCACGCACACACCCCCTCCAACCCCGGTGCGAAGGCACCGCAGTTCACAACACGCGTTCTTTCTTCTCTTCAGAGAGTGAAAGGGTGTGCCAGGGAAACCTAATGCCGTGTTGACATAATGAAGCATTCGGAGGAATCTCACGTTTCTCAATCAGAGCACCAGCCAGTCTCATCCGGAATGTTCGAAGCCACCGCCATTGCCCTTTTCATCCCTCTGAGCCCCCACCCCCCCACCCCATGCCCGCTGCCTCCCCCCGGCCTGGTGCCTCCTTCCACATGGCACAGGCTGGCTGTTCTGCACTCCCGCGCCCACACAAAACAGGCCTTCACCTCACCCCCAACAACCTGATACTTAGTGGCTTTAAGCTCATTAGTACTTCTTGGCTTTACCCTGGAGTTTTAAATTTTTAAGCAGCTAGGACCTAAGAGGTCTTAACCTTATAATTTGTAATAACTTCGCGATCACATAGCTAAAGTGTGTTATTAAAACAAGGCTCCTTTTCCTTCGCCCGCTATTGATTGGCCATACCCCTCGCCGTCAGAATAAATGCTACAAACTCAGGTGATGGAAAATGCTCATTTATTTCTCAGTAGCGAGATGCAAGCGGTTAGGAGACATTGCTTAACTTGGATTGATTGATCCTGCCTTACACAAAAGCCCCGATGTCAGAAGTGACTGTAGGGGGCAGCAGAGATGAAAAGGGGTGGGAAGGAGGGAGAAGAGCAAGTCCAAGGTCCCGGAAGGGATAAGACCTGTGTCAGAATGTCTGCCAGGTAGAAAGAATCCTGTCTCCCCGGAAGTGCGGGTCATGAGCACCTACTGATCTTTGACTGTACTGGGCGCTACACTAAGCAAAGCAACGTAGTGGAGAATACCTTAGGCTTATGAGCTGTTTAATTCTGTTTTAGTTGCTTAACTTCTCTGGGCTCTGGGACTCGTTCTTTATTAACTAGTACTAGAATCTGCCTCTTAAGTTTGATTTGAACATTAAAGGAGGTACTACACATCAATGATCTGACGTAGTGCTGCAGACACTACAGCTAACCATGTAAATCCCAGGGTCCAGGGGCAGGACACGATTTCGACCCAGCCCCCGACTCCAAGAACTTTGTAGTCTCGAGGTGCAGAGAAAGAGACCCACACAAACAGGGCTCAGGAGAATGTGTGAGGAGCCAACACGGGAAGATGTTCTTCCTTTCATTTCTGTTGCTTGCAATGGGGCTGGGCCCTTGATCCACCGACTAAACTTTGTCTGAACATTATCTGAGGACCACCTAATGTGTGTCGATGCCACACATGTCAGATGTGTCAGCCTCTCCCGGTAATGACTCTCTGACATAAACAGTGAGGGAGAAATATCACAATTACTGAGGGGTGCCCGAGCCGGGCATGCATTTTCATGAGGGGTCTTTGGTGAATGGCAGCGTGAGGAGCTCTGTAATCAGCTCCCCCTGCCAGCAAGCAGAGCTGGCCGGAGAGAGCTCTGGTCCCCCCAAAGACAATTAAAATGAGTTAAATGAATTCAAAAGGCCCTTCCCGGTTAAAGTACAGTCAGAGGTGAGAAACAGGAACGTTTGGATTTATGGAGACTCCATGGCTGCCAAGCCTTAGGAATTGTGGCTCATGGGGGAGTCATTGCAGTGAGAACCTAAACAGCTTATGAAATTGGAGGCAATATGCATAACTTTACACTTCTGGGAGGCGGCTTTTGTTACCCCGTTTATTTTGGCTTCTTGGATCAACAGGAACACCTTTCACCCAACACAGAGAGAGAGGGAGAGAGAGAGAGAGAGAGAGACTACACTGTCATATGCACGCAGGGCAGGAATTTTTCTGTTTTGGTGCCATGGAAAGAGCAGGTCTGGAAGGTTAGCAGAAGGGGTGAGAATGTTCCACTCCCCTTTTCACCGCTCCCCAGCTGTGAACCTCTTGCAATGGGCTTAACCACCCTGCCTCAGTTTCCTCATCTGCAAAATGGGGTTAACAGCTTCCACCTTGCAGAGTGGCCTGGCCAATTGAGGTGATGCACATGCAGGGCCAAGCAGGGTGCCTGTCACAGTCAGTCATGGGTAGTATCGTGATCGTCCTTATCTCAGCAAGAGAGCGGGTGAACACCGCGGTGAGGGCACAAGGGCCTCTGGGGCCCCTCCCCACACTTTTCAGAGCCCCAGATGTTGACAAGCCAAGTGGTCCACAGGAGGTGATCACAGGCCTTCCTGCCATTGTCCCAAAGGCCCTGGTCACCCGCACAACTACATCTGGTCTCCCTGATCCCCGCCTCACTCTGTCAATTTCACAAGAAATTCTATCAAGGCTTCTGTCCACCGCATAAGGAGGAAGCTGCCCACTGTCCTCAGCCAGCCCCCCCCCAACCCCCCTCCAGTCCCCAAAGTCCCCGAGTGTGTGTACGCTCTTGCCCATTACATGCACAAACTCCATCAGAAAGCGTTTGTCTGCACCCTCTTTATTCACGTTCAAAGGGTTAAACAGCCTATTTACTGGGCTGTCAACAACCTGAGGCCCAAATCGTGCAGAAAGCCCCGTCCAGTTTTGTGTGGCTTGGAGCCTTGTCTGGGCTGGCCTGTTCTTGTTACTGTCATGTAATATCCATGACAATCGTGTTGGGCTTTTTTGAGGGGCTCTGTGGGGCTCACTCTGAGGGGCCACTTTAAGCCAGGAAAGGCCTTTATTTATGTGGATTTGAAAGAGCGTCAAGAAGGACCCTTCCCTCAGAACCCTCTTCAGCAGGTCACCGCAGTTTCAAAAGGCTTTCAATGCGGCGGCCGCCATCAGCACTTCGATCACGTTCTAATAGACTGACATGAGCGTTTGTGCCTGAAAGACAGGGGTAAAAGCGATGCAGATTCCCCCTAAATTGGACTGACGCACAAAGCAGGGCGAGCAATGGAGTGACGAGGTAACCCCGCACACCCCCTGTTACACTGCTACCCGGCGCAGCACAAAGGCAGCCGTGGGAAGCTGCCGGGGAGCCGGGCCGGGCCGTTTCCATGGGCCATATGGAAATTCTGTTTTGTGTACAGAGAAAGTGTCTGATAACAGGGACCTTAACTGCCATATGTGGGCAGTGAATAGGCCAGAGGGAACCATTCCGCAATCTGACCCTCAGCATATGGACCAGCCGCCCAAGGAGACTTGCACTGCTATTGCGCCGCCACCCTGGGGATTTCATTAGATTTGTTAATGAATTGCTCTATTGGCTTATATCTGAGCTTGCCTCATTAGAGGAGAAGAACACAATTTTTATCTGTGTTTTCGTGAAGGGGACCAGAGCGCTCCCTCCTTTATGGGGCAGTGGGTAATCTGCGGGGCTGTCATCGGCTTTGAGCTAATTTATTGTGTCAGTGTAAGGAGGCCCTTCCTCGCTCACTGAGGCTCGAGCCCCACTCCAAGGCTCTTCAGATCAGTGTTTCCCCTGCGAGCGAGATGCGGCCTCGGCTCCTGCCTGGTTTACAAATAGCCGAACATGATGTGGCCCTGGTGTGGTGCATAGTCGGGGTGCTGGCAGCAAGCGGAGGCCGAGAGTCCTCGTAGCACCGCCAGTCAGGAAGGGGCTTTCCCAGGTAGCGTCATACTCTGTGCTGACATTGGCCACTTGGCTTCCCTGCCCACCACCACCAGGGCCTCGTGCAACGCGCCCTTGTACACTGCCAAGACAGCTTCGTGTCGGAACATCGCTGCGTAAAGAACACCCCCCTCTTGCCCTGTCAACTTCAGAATCGCACAGATCTCCCCACACCCGAGCCTTACTGGTGAGCGCACGAGTGTTTGGACTTCTCCAGGTGGGAACGCTTGCTTGCATCTAAAAGCACTAAGAGCTATCAATTAACATATTATTAGCGGTAAACCAATAAAGAAGCCATTATGGCTAATAGCGAGTGTGGAACCACAAGGAATTAGCAAAATGAGATTCAATAAAATGGAAACCATAAAGATAAGCTTCTGAAGATTGGACTGTTTTTTTTTAGCTTAAGTCTCAAATAAACAAATGAATGATACCCACCAGAGCCTCCGGCTGGTTCCTCCTTGCCAAGCCTGCCAAGGGTGGGAGAACTTTCTGAGATGGGTGAGGAAGGAAGTTGGTCAGCTGCAACTTGAGGGTGCTTCATCTCTGGGGAGGGGGCAGGAAGAGAGGAGAAAGCAGATAAATCCTCAGGATACACACAAGTTGAGCTCCGTGTGTCTTGTATGAGTCCCCCATAACGAGATGGGGCACAGAAGTCCCCAAGTCTGTGCACTGGCACTTCCCCTTGGCACATACAGGACCCCAAAAGTTGGAAAAAGCAGAAATCCTCTTGACATCATAGCAAAAATCTGGGGCTCGCAGAGATCCCGCAGCCGCAGCAACGTTGGGGCAAGGAGGCGGATGTTACAAAGGAGAGCGTGTGTCCTGGGACAGCTGGCCTAAGGGGTGGCTGAGGTCACTGTCCCTCCTCTGCTGAGTCTGAAGGTGGAAACGAGGTTCCTCACTTTAGCCCTATCCTCTTCCAGGGCCTCCCCACTATGCAGAGACAGCAGTTTTATTGTGCAGAAGCAGCAGCTCGTTGGGACCATTGGTAGCAGGAAGGCTTGAAGAAAGCAGAGCTCCCGCATTGGAAGAGAAGGATTCCACAGTATTTGCTCTGGGCAAGGGGAGCATCCTTAGAACAGGGGCCCCATGAGATTCGAAGACATCTGTACTTGAGAATTGGGTTGAGAGGGATGATGAGGGAGTTCTATAAGCCCTAAGGGTATAAGAAAGCACTTGGCTAGATTTAACCAAGAGTACTCTCTTTTTCAAGGTAGGCTCATTGGGTTGTCTGCCCTGAGGTCACCCGTGCATGGGGCTGACTGCCGCCTCGAGAATCAGACTACCATTTGGCTGGGTATAAAATTCATCTCTTCTGAAACTTTGTAGAGATGGTGCTGCTTTTGGTGCTGAACGTCGCACTAACTCTTTACCATTTGCTTCTTGGTTGGCTTTACTTAAAAAAAATTTTTTTTTAGAAAGGACTAAGAAGGCTATGTTTCATGATGTATTTTATGTCTGAAAATATTTCCCTATTGCTTTTCCATTTTTATGACCACTGCACTGGGTACAGTTTACTTGCGTCACACATTCTTTTTCTTGGGACTCTAGATGTTCCTCGGTCATCTTTTGGCTGTGAATGTTCCTCGCTGGCATTACTTCTCAACCGCTAATGCCTTGATGTAGTTCCTCAGTGCCTGAAGAAACAGTCTTTTCCCCTTGAAGTCTATGAACTTGACCAGGGAAATGTCTCAGCATCACTCACTCTCCATTAGTATTCCCAACAACTCGGTATTTCCAAGCATCGTCTATGGACTAGATTCCGTTTTTTCTTCATTTCAAGGAAATTCTAGGCATAATATTATGCCTTTGAATTTTTTTTTGGGGGGGGGGCTCTGTTCGTGGGATTCTCTAATTCAGGGTCACTAATGACCTTGATCTTGCATAGACCCAGTAAGTTTTTCTCCACTGATGGCTAACATCAGTCATCAGTTTATTATGTCCCCCATATGCCCAGACTATAAGCACATCAAAGGAAGAAAAGCATCTTATTTACCTTTGTTTCCTCGGATCCCAGAACATAAAAGATGCTCAGCCAGCAAGTATGGAATTAACTTGCACATGACCTTGTCAGTTAGAGTTTAAACTTTATTCTGAGAGAAGTCGAGAGTCGTTGGAGGATTTTGATGAGGAAATTCAGGGGCGACATGACCTCACATAGCTTCAAAGTGGGGTGGGCTGGAGGGTGAGGGAAATGCTGGTATCAGTAGTCGTGAAGCTTGGCAGTGGCCAGAGGTAGTGATCTAATAGGAAAAGTAAACGTGGTGGATACACATGAATATTTCAGACTCCCCCAAGGGAAATCCAGACAGGGAACTCTGCTGAGAGAGCAGGTGGCTAATGGAAAGGGACTAGCCTTTGGTTCTGAGAAAGTAACTGGAAAGTTCTTTAGGCTCTTTTCCTTTTGGGTTTTTTTTTTCCTTCTTAGATGTGAAATTATCTAGTTAATCTCCAATACCAAACTCCCCCAAAGCCTGGCATGTTAAATTTTTTTTAAAAATATATTTTTACATCTATTAGAATCCTGGCAGAAAAGAGATGGCACATTCTGTGGACTTGTTTGAAGAGAGTTCAGTGGTAACACTCTGTGCAGAGCTCTGAGCCGGGCTAAGGGGGCCACAGGGAGGCAGAGGCACTGGGGGGACGGTGCTGACTACCCTGGGCTCCAAGGGGTGAGGACATGTAAACCCCTGGCCAGCAGAAGAGTGCCCAGCATGTTTTGATGCTCAATATTTGTTGAATGAGTAAATGAACGAGTTGTAGCCCTTACTCCCTGGTTCTGCACCTCACCCACTGCATGAAAAACTCCTACCATTATTATAATCACAGCACCCACCACCACCTCCGATGGTGCCCCATGCACGTGTATGTGTGTGCGTGTGTGTGTGTGTGTTTGAATGAATGACTCAGTGAAGGCTCTTTATTTCACAATTTCAGTCCCACACGAGTTGTGTTCTGAACAGACAGGATTGACATCAGCCACACTCAAACATAGCGAAGGTTATTTAGGGCTCTTTGCTGATCTTCCCTCCATTTAACTCTCTTACTCTTAGTTTGTCAGACACATTTCGGTTCAAGATGGGTGAATGAGGTGACGAGCACAGTTGCAGGAAGTGGGGGTTGTGGATAGCAGCTAGATAAAGAAATAGCATCAGGAAGCCTCACCTCCAGAGCCTCTCACTTTGCTTTCAGGTTACGAGGTTTCGTTTTTCTCCGAGAAAAGCAGTTGCCATCATGGGTCTTGTTTGTATGAGAAAGAGAAGCCCCGTCTGTTCGTGGGGTACCCTCTCTCAGGGACTGCACCAGGCACTTGCTCACACACATTAATTTAAACTCCATGACAACGCCATGAGATGGGGACTGTTTTACCCTCTGTTCGCAGAAAAGGTAAGTGAGCTTGAAAGAGACAGAGTTCACTTGCTCAAGGCCCAAGAGCCAGAAAGAGCTGGAACCAAGACGTAAATCTCAGCTGACAATCTCTAAGTCTTCTGCCTAATCTGAAATGCCTCTCGGTGGTCACCCACTCAAGAATAATGCGCTGAGTGGGTGTGTTGTGAGATGGTGCGTTCATTGGGGTAAGCCAACAGTTGTAACAAAGACGTCCTCCAGCTTCAGTGATGTCAGACAGCAGCTGTTCGTTTCTTGCTCATGACCCAGTCCCCAGAAGACCCGCTGTGTGTGTGTGTGCATGTGCTCTGCTCCATGCAGCCATTCAGGGATTTAGCCTCCCTGTAGCTAATGGCTCCTTATCCCTCCTCCTCTGGATTTTCCTTAGGTATCCAGCACACAGGGGAACCACGAGTGAGCAGAGCCACTGCTCATGGGAGGGTGTTATGAGCCAGGCCTGAGAGTGATGTGACTTCCCCTCTGATCACCTTCCTTGCGCCTGCACTCAGCACATGGCTCCCCCTAACTGCAAAGGAGACTGGGAAATGCAGGAGGGAAAACCACGCAACTTGGTGAACACAAAGTAACCCCTGCTATGGGAGAGAGGGGAGGGAGTGTTCCAGAACTGAGTTATAGAACCAGGTTTTAGTTTTCCATGTTATTAAAAAAAGTGGCAGAGGTCTGAGTCAGCCAGAGTAGCCGATAATTAAACAACAATTTATACAGTAGAATCTTACCTGGTCAGGATTTTCTGTCAATGTGCTCCTTTGGTTAACATGATATTTTGGTTCCATGAGGGCTGGCCAAGAAGTCTTTGGGAGGCAAATCTTACTGCTGAAAATCTTCCTAAGATGTGGCGCTTCACATCCCTGTCTCCAGAAGTTCAGTGTGGCAAATTCAGGGAATACCTTCCCAGCCCCCCGGGCTCTCGCAGGGCTCTGGGCTGCTATTCTGAATACGCGTCAGCGTTCAGGTACAGGCATGGGTGCGTGAAAGGGAGTGGGCGGATGGAGTCTTCAGTGAAATCCGAGGAACGCTGTCTTCCATTTGGTTTGCTCCTAACTTTTACTGTGTTATTTTATTTTTCTGATTATATAAGCCACCCATGGTCCTTGTGGAAATGCTGGAAGACAGAGAAAGGTAAAAGCTACAAAATAAAATGACTTCTAGTTTGACAAACTAGAAATAGCCACCGTTAACGTTTAGGGGGAAAATTTCCCTCACTTGTTTTTTTTCGTTTCTTTTTCTTCCTGTCTGTCTTGTATATTTATGTAACTGAGCATTTTTTAGTGTAAATATAGTTTTACATGTTATAATTTGTCTTATTAATAATTACATAAGAATTTTTCATTGTTCTTAACTGTGCTTTGAAAATATCATTTTATGATATTCCACTATGATTACTCTGATATCCCCAGATTTTTCGCTGCAGTTAGGCAAATCTTTTTTCATTCAATATCACAAATAACACTTCAGTAAATGTATCTGTTCATAAATCTGCATTCACCTCTCTGATTTTTTTTGAAGATAAATTCCTAGAAGTGGCATTACCAGGTCAATGGGCATAAATGCTTTTATGTTTGGCCCCCTGACAAGTTTATAAGATATTTTCATCTTCATTCATTTGCCAAGTAAAAAACTGGTTTTATCAATTTTAATTTATATATTTTGATACCAGAATAATGTTTTATGCTTATTAGCCATTTGCGTTCTTTATATCTAATTTATTCCTATCTTTTGCCTGTATTTTCTACTAACTATATTTTAATTAATTTTTATGATCTATTTATTCATTAAAGATAATATATTTGTCATTCTCATGGAAAATATTTTCCCATTTCTTTTTAAATTACTATTATTAGCTTATTAACTTGTCATTTATCTTTTTTTTCCTCTCCAATGAATAGTGAAGGTACAAGTTTCTGGTTAATTGAGAATTCTAATTAGTTGACTTCCAGCTGATTAAACAATCAAGATTTGGTGCAGGGGTGGGGGTTAACTCAGGGAGGTTGCAAGGCAGTGTTACATTTCCAAGTGAAATAGTGAAGCTAAAAGGGGACTTGAACTGGTTTTCTTTCTCTTACTGTGTTCAACAGCCAATAGCAACTCCCTCCGTATTCTTTTAAAGATTTTATTTATTTATTTTTAGAGAGGAGGAAGGGAGGGAGAAAGAGAGGAAGAGAAACATTAATGTGTGGTTGCCTCTTGCACGCCCCTAACTGGGGACCTGGCTCACAACCCAGGCATGTGCCCTGACTGGGAATCGAACCAGCGACCCTTTGGTTCTCAGGCTGGCACTCAATCCACTGAGCCACATCAGCCAGGGCACAACTCTCTCCATATTGAGGGCAAAAGCATTTCTTGGGCTGACGATAAGCTACAGAGAGGCCTTGAGATAGCAATATAAGCATCAACCTTTTTTGATGATGTCAATAAAAATTACTCGGAAATTTCTGGAAAAGGCCATAGAGCTTAAATAACACCCCCCCCCCAAAAAAAAATCTCTGATAAGTAAAAACAGAGAAATTTATATAAAATGTGTCTCTTGATTAAAATTCCTAACATCCACCCTCAGATAGGTTTTGCAGGCCTAGTTTTCAGACATATATTCGTACTTTCCAACGGGGAGCTTCTGAAGACAAGGTATCACTGCACATTGTACAATAAAGTATATTAAAAGGGAGTGCCAGCTTCTTCCAGTGCCAGTATGAATAATGCCGCATTAATTGTAGGGCCCCAAAGCAAATAAATTTACAGAGAATTACAGGTTTGAACAAAGTTAAATAGGTTCATTTATCGTAGGACTTATCGGTGCCTTTGATAGTCTAATAGGCCTATGAATCTCCAAGACGGGGTATTCAGCCCCCCCTTATTTGTTGAGCACAGGGCCCTCTTTTAAGGAGTGCCCTCTGATAAAAGACTTAGGCAGGACGGTCTTTGGAAGATGCTACCTCAACTCAAAACAGTGACTCTAATGTCTGTGGCTGGGCATTATAACCAACAATGGAAGTGATATTTGGTGACATAAATAATTAGGCAGGTGAATTAAGTGCTTACTAGTTGTTAAAGCCTTTTTCTACTTGTCACTCCATTTCATCCTCGCAATTCTATGAGATGGGCACTATTGATAATGAGGCTGTGTGGCTAGTGCCTAAGAAGTCTTCCACTGAGTCCTGATTCTACCATCTGCTGTGTGACCTTAGGCAAATGACTGAAACTCTCTGTGCCTCAGCTTTCCCATTTGTACAGCTCAGATAATAATAGCACCTACGCCATAGAGTTGCAATAAATATAAAGAAAACAACATTTATACTGCACTTGGAGCAGTATACAACCTATCTTATGGATTCAATGCATTTTAGCTATTTTTATTCTCATATTACAGCTGAGTAAGCTGAGGCTCAGAGCAGTTAAAGAAGTGGATCAATATTGTAATGGCAGAAAAGGGAAAAGGTTGGCTTTGAACCCAAATAGTCTGACTTTAGAATTTTGTTCTTAAATGTAATACTCACTGTGCTCTGTTTCTGTGGGGAGCTTGGCATCCCTTCCATACATCTGGGTAAATGTAGATCATGCTTTGTTCAGTGGGGGAAGGGTGGGCCAGCTACCCAATCACATTCTTGCTCCCTCTTCTGTGGAGTGCAGTTCTTGAAGTGGGGTAGCCGCTGTGCCCAGACTCAGTTTCCCAGGACCCCTTGCCACTGCTTGTGGCCATGTGATTAGTTCTCAACAGCTGAGTGTGCCACTCTGGGATGCGGTTTTAAATGCACGGATGCCCTTTTCCCTTTCGGTTTTTGCATTTGACAAAGGGATGCAGATTACTGGGAGGCCTCAGGAGATGGCAGAGTTATAAAATGGAAGGAATTTTGGTTCTAAATCACCACTTGGAGGACAAATTCTCTCTGAACAGTTTTACCTGCATTTGACAAATGGGTAAACCAAAACCAAAATTTCTATTGTGTTGATCCATTGAAATGCAGGGGTTGACTTGTTACAGCAGCTAGCATAACATTCCGTTACTCGTGACCAGTGTAGGCAGACATAAGTATTCTTTCCCAGTCTTTCCCAATATTCCTCCGGGCAGACTCAGCCCTGTAAGTTCTCATGGAATTACAGCCTTGTTGGGTCATTGTATAATAGTCCTGGGTCAGACCCAACTTGGCTCAGATGCTGACAGGCCTGAACTTGGGAGTGGACGAGGCTTGTTAACAAAGATCTTGCTTTGGGGAATCCTCTGGACTCTGGGCAGAGGAGGAAAGCAGGGGAGGGGAGGACCCTGGACTGGCCGGCCTTTGGAGGTGCTTCTGTGGCCTTTTGATCCCCTCGAGCACTTTTTGAATTCGTCGTCAGATGTTTACGGCCAAAGCAACAAGGAGTGTTAATAAGAAGAGACACACCGAATGGCCGGGCCTAACAGCCAACAGCGGCCATAAAGTGGCATTGGCCGTTTACGGCTTTTCCACCGTTGGAAGAAACACTTTTCCTGTACAAAAGATATAACTATATATCTTCTGATTTTATGGGCTGCAGATTACTCTAATTATCATAAAAAATTACTGCTGCTAATAAAAATTCTATTATAAGTTACTTATAGTAATCTCCAGGGTACTCCACTTAGCCAAGAAAAGGTTGTAATTACATTACACGGAGTTTGTTTCTCAAAACTGCCGAAACCCTAGCTGTGTCTTTTAACACCTCAAGGGTTTGCCAGCCACCCCCCCTGCCCCCACCCCCCGCCTCTTCTCCCACCTCTTCCCCAGCGTCTGGTCAGAGGTCTCCGTGTTGTTTTCATTTTGCAGGATGTGGTTCGAGCCTAGAATAATGACCCATCTCGGAGGCCAGATGACGCAAATGGACTTTCAGAGTTACAAATATCTGGGTGGATTTGTCCTCCCCTGGGGCCCCCCATGGGTCAATGGGAGGACGTCACAGAAGGGAAGGCCCGACAATCCCGCCCAAAGGGAAACATGCTCCGCAAAATTGGTGGAAGCCGCTGGGTGTTCACACAAAACACAATGCTTAGGGGTTTTTTTTTTTTCCCTTGACAAGACAACAATTGGTATTTTCCCTTTTATAACAACTATTTTTTTTGGAATTGTCATCTGTGAGGGTGGATGACTCTTCAATGACCTTAAAAACGCTTGCCAATGATACCAGTTCTAACCCGTAATTTCATCGCTATTTCTCCCTCCATTCCTCTGCCTTTGAAGTAAATACCAAAACAAGGCTCTCTCTCCCCGTCCTCGAATGACGAAGCAGTAAGTAACCCCAGAGCCCAGGGACTGGAGCTAAAGTTGGCCCAGTGGTCGTTCTCCTGAATGGGGTTTCGATGGCTTCTGTGAAGGGTGAATCAACACCTTAATGAATGGGCCTAGAAGATGAAATAGCCTGTTTGAGTTGCTTTGAAATAAGCAACTTCTGTGGGTCATGACGTGAGGCCCATTAACTGCTATCAGTAAGGGGGAAAGTATGTCTCAGAGCTTTCCTGGGTCATTTTAAAGAACCGCTCTGGAGCTGGGCCGCAGAGGGAGGTTCTGTGTGAGGATTCCTGTGGTCAGCCGGCAGGTAGGGGTGAGCAATGGGGGCTTCTTAGTCAGGGGGCTCCAAATAGTCTTGAACCATAGCTTGACCTCTTGATGGGAGGCAGTGGGTAAAAATCATTACACGTTGAGATATCGGCCCCGAATGATCGGTTTTGATTTTAATAAATGGAGAAAGGTGGCTGATTGGGGAGTTTGCTGCTTCCCTGCTTCTCCAGGCAATCCCGGGGATTGTTTCTCATTTGAGAGAAAAGATTTGTTTGTAAGAAAGCTCCGATGGTCTGTCTCCTTCACCAGAACACAGAGCTCATGAAGGCAGGAATTTTGTATCATTTTTTAATGCATCCTGAATAACTCGGGTAGCCCTGAGGTGAGGGATGTGTCTGACAAATACCGTCAAAGCAATGAATAAATGAAGGAATTGTGAGGAGAAATTGAAAACAGAAATAGACAAAGAACGATTCCTGGGTATACTACCTAAGTACCACTCCCTTCCAGGAGTTTGCTGGATCCCACAGGATCCTACATTTTCATGTTCATTTCTTTGAACTAGTTTATATACCAACGTTAGCCACTGATTTAAGAGGCTGGTGGGGCGGACATAGTTGCTGAGAGCATGGAGGATTAAGCCTTAGAGAAATGGGGTCAAAGGAAAATTATTTTTGCCTGTGAGTCTGGATACTGTACTCACATCGGTCATGGAAATGGTGTCTGATGGCCAGCCCTGCCCCGTGGAAAAGAAATGCCACTTTGCCTCTGGAAACACCTGAATTTGAACTTCTCCACCATTCACTGAGTATATGACCTTGTGTAAGTTACTTTGCTTCTTTGAGCTTCAAATTCCTCATCTGTAAAATAGGACAAATGTCCCTATATCCTAGTACCATGTCAAATAAAATGAAGTCCCTACTCAATCTCGCCCTTCTTTCTCTACTTAAAAATACTCCTCTCCCTTCCTGCTGGCATTCTGCCAACACCGCACCTCACTCTAGCCAGCGTCACGGCCAACCCAAGCCACGCCTTGCCGTTCCCTTAACTGTGAAGTATGCAGGTATGTCATAGGAAAATCAGATTTCTGTTTTCAGAGCTTTGTGTGGCCAGGGCAAGGGCAGCATACACATCCTGCAGGTAGGCAAGACACAACATAGCTAGCAGTTAACAGTATGCTTTCGGAGCCAGGGTTCCTTCCTCCTAATCGAATGATTTCAGCAAAGCCACAATTTCTAGGAGTCTCAGTTTGATCATCTGCAAAAATGGGGATTTTTAAGAGAACCTTTCTGAAAAGATAGACAGGCCACATGCCTGGCCCATAACAGTTGGTCAATAGTGGTCCCTAAAATAAAAAAAATTATCGCAGTAAAAACATGCCCCTTGGAATTTGGAAATGGGAGAGCTCTGGTGTTATTTCTTCCTCTTTGTCCTCCACTCCTCATTTTTTCTGGGAAGTTAAAGAAATAAGATGTCACCTGGGCAAAGAGTGCTCTCGGTAGCAGCATCTGGCTCCCTGACGAGCTCCTCGGCACATGTGTTAGGTGCTGTTTCAAGGCCTGCCGGGAAGTAAGGCTGCTGATGAGGTGTGGCACTCTGAGATGTCACTTCTGACAGCTCAGCTTTGATTTGGAGTGAAGTGGAAGCAATTTCATCAGCTTAAGCTGAGAAAGCATCTGAAAAACAATTCCTCGTTTCAGGTATCTATTGCTGTGTGACAAATCACCCCAAATTTCGTGGCTTAAGACAGCTTTTTATTGCTCATGATTCTGTGGCTTGGCAGCTGGGGCAGGTCTCAGATCAGCAGGAGTGGCTCATTTCTGCTTCACTTGGAGTTGGCTGGGGTGACTTGACTGAGTCTGGAGGATTCAAGGTAGCCTCACTCATGGGACCTTGGTGCCAGCTGTCACATAGGGCATCTTGGTTCTTCTCTGTACGATTACTCTTAGCAGTCAATAATCTAGACTGAGTTTCCTCTCATAATGGCAAGAGTGTTCTGGAAGGAGAAAAAGAAGGTGCCAGGGCTCTGAAGGTTTGACTTCAGAAGCTGAACAACATCACGTGTGCCCCATTCTAATGGTCAAAGGAAGCCACAGCGTTGTCCAGATTCAAGAGGAGGGGAAAGGGGCTCCATCGCCTGATGGGGCATGTGGCTCACTCACACGGCAAAGGGGCATTCAGGACGACAGTGGTCACTGCAGCCACCTTCAAAACCATCTGCCACAGTCCTCCCTGGGGACACACTCTCCCATCTCTCACACATGCAAAATGCAATCCTTCCACATGCACAAATTGCACACCATTACAACAGCAGCTAGAAGCCTAAGATAATAGTTGTTGAAATCAGGTCCAGAAGCAGATAAAACTCCCCGGGAGAAGTCCCATAGAGAGCTGTAAACTAAAAGGACAAGTTATCTGTTTTCCTGCACCCCGTGAACAATGGTTAAACACAGTAAGGATAACTGCAATTGATTCCTCCTTTCTAAAAAGGAGAAATGGGAAGCACATGGCACTCCCTGGTCCACAGCAATTCTGAAATCCAACTGGGCACATGGACTATTAGTTGATCATGACCAAGTTCTTCTCCCTAGGATAAGGTTCCCAATTCTACTTTCTTTCCAGCTTATGCTTCAGCTCTCTGGGCACTTCGTTCTGTCTCCTATGGGGTCCTTCTTTCCATAAGAATTCACTCACATTTGTAGCTATGTCTTTTATTGATAGCATGTTTGTTGCTTATAGAAAGTTGGGGGCCCAAAAGCCTCTTTATTTTGAATGGTTCAGGTCCCTTTTGATGCAAGTCAGTATTGCTTTTGCCAATACAATTGTCTTAAATAATTTGTGGGTTATCTATGAATCTTGATGGCATTTATTATATGTCCCCAAAGCCATATCGATGATTCTTTATGAGACATGCTTTGGGACAGTGTTCTTATCGTTCTTAGTTTTGTGTATCTAAGAAAGTTTGCTTGGTTTATGTAGTTTTAAATCTTTCTGTGACCTTAATAAGGGGCTTATGGCTACGCCTCTATCTGATTTATACCCTGAAGTCGTTCCTTACTTTGAGAATATTTTTACAAGCTGGAGATACTCTTCTAGGCCTGCTATATATATATATATTTTTTTCTAAATTCTGTTTGACAACTGACCAGCTTCTCCTTTAGCATGCCTTCCGCACACTTTGTCATATACCACTACAAGAAGGCAGTTGGCACTTCCAACATTCTTTCTGGGGACCTCCTTAGTCAGAGTCACACTGTCTCAGTTCTCTTTTTGATATGTAACCAAGTATGCCAAAGCAGAGTCACTTATAACAACAACCACCACTAATTCTTGCCACATTCAGCTGGATAGCTATCCCTGGGCCACATGGTGTCATCTGGGGCAGCTGAGGTGGAGCAAGAGGACCCAGCCTGAAGTAGGTCTAACTGGTTGTGTTCGAGGAGAGCAAAAGTAGAAGGTGCTGGGCCTGTTAAAGCCTAGGCTCAGAGAGGGTGGGCACAGCATCAGTCCTGCTGCATTCTTTCGGTCAGAGAAAGTCACAGAGCTGGTCCAGATTCAAGGGGAGGGAAAATTGACTTCACCTCTTAAGTGGAACAGGATGTGGATATAGAATGGGAGGAATTCCTGCTATCTATCTTTAGGGACAAGGCACCGTCTCACTCAGACTTCTGGTAGACCTCAGTGTCATGTTACATTGTCTGTGTAGACCTGGCATGTGGTAGGCCCTTAGTAAACATCTTGAAATAAATGAATGAAGGAGTGAATGAGTAAGCAAGTAAGTGTGTGAATGAATGAGTAGATGTGTGAATGTGTGTTGAATATCCAAGGGGATGAATGAGTGAATGGTGTGAAGAAACACCTCTAAAATAGAGTGGCAAACCATCCCCTATTTATGGGAAATATAAGGTGCTACCTCTTCCCTAGAAACTAGGAGCAATTATTGCAGGTGGCAAAGCCCCTTCAGATTCTCCTCACCTGGCTGTTGTCCTCCCACCACAGAAAAAGGGAGGGCTTGTGTGCACTGCCCTCACCTGAACAGGCTGAATACATGAAATACCTTATATAGCTTCCCCATTTGACAAGGCTGACTCTTAAGAAGATTGCTGTCGGGTGTCACAAAGCCAAATACCTGAACTAGCAAGCAAATAATATGGATGTGTGAAATGGACCACATGGCCATCTTATTATATGGACTGAAGACTCAGAGCTTCTAGAATTTTCCAAGATACATGAGAAATCTGGGTTTTCATTTGAAATCTCTCTATCTTCCAGTCTTGGAAATGGAATTGTTCAGGACAGGTTAAGTTACGCTGTGGCAACAAAGAAGCCCCAAATATTAGTATCTTCAGGCAATGGAAGCTTATTTCTTGTTCACATTATATTGCATCAGGGGTATTCTGGGGGCTATGCTCTGTGTTAGCTGTACTCAGAGACCTAGGATGAGACTAGCACTCTATCTGTCTATCTATCTATCTATCTATCTATCTCTCCATCCCCTGTCTCTCTGAATCTTTTTTCTCTCTGTTTACCAAGGCAGAGAAATGGGAGAAACATGATGAGTCATTCTCTGGTTCTGAAACCATCTGCCAGAAGGGATGGATGCTACATTTTCTCACATTTCATTGGTCCAAGCAAGTCCCGTGGCCACTGCTAACTTAGCAGGGTCAGGGAAAGAGTCAGCTTTACATGGACCAAGAACTGCAGACTTTGCAACTGATACATTTTTGGAAAACACTGTTCAGACCAGAGCCGATCAATAAGACCTCAGTCTCTGAGTTCAGGTGGGGAAGTTGAGACGCCTCTTTGTACCTGCCCCATTCTCCTCAGCTTGTCCCCTCCCTTGTGCTGCCCTCTGACCTCTGTTGGTCAGGCTACTCATTTGGAAGCAGCTGCAGGGTAGTCCAGGATTTCTTATATTAGGGTAGTTTCAGGGACCTGTAAGAACTAGGAAGTGGCAGAACGAATCAGACACATTCCCCCTCCCAGAATGCATCTCTTTAAAAGTGCCGAAGGCACTGAGCTGTCTTAACAGAAGGGGTGAGGAAGTGGAAGGGTGTGTTGATGGTTTGGGGATGCCCACTCAGCCCTGGCCATGCAACCAGTTGCTCCGCACTCCGAGCACACATCATAACTATCCTTAGACCAACAGTCACTTCCACCTACTGTGCACTCACTAGGTTAGGAGCCCTGTGTGAGGTATGCTGCTCCACCCTCCCAAGCAGCCTAGGAGGTCAGTGCTGCTGTTGTCCCATTTACAGATGAGAACCCACAGGCTCAGAGGAGGAGACACCTGGCCCATTGTCACAATGAGGGAGTGGAACATGCTGGTGCTCCAGCCCAGGTCTGTGCCTCTCAGGTCATCTTTGCATCCATACCTACAACTACTCTGTGCTACTCTTTCCCAGAACTCAGGGTGCCAGGGACCCTGTTTGTGTGCAGTCCTCACCCTGACACCCATGTGAGATGAATTCCAGGATGATGATTTTGGGCCTGCTCTGGACCAGCTCCAATCTCAGCAGACAACCCCCCAACCTCCCTTCCCATGCCCCAATCCCGGCAGACAACACCTTGGCGTCTCCTGCTGCTTTATGTCTTGCTCTGTGAGCCCCACGCTCCATTCTGGCCTGGGAGATGGCCATTGGGCACATAAACTAGGTGTTGGATAGAATTACAGGGCTCATTCACTAACACTAATGGTAGCATGTGGGCACCTCGCCCTGGCTGGCCCCATCCCCTGGGCAGTCACCACAGAGCCCAGCCTACACCCTACCACCCAGCAAGGACTCGAACTGCTACCGAGAAAAAACACAGCTGTGTGACGCCCATTAGGAAGGAAGGAACCGTGCGACTGAATGGTCTGCTCGGGCGATGAATAGGTTTTCTCAGCACAGATAAACAGTTTATAGTTCTAAATCCTGTGTTTGATTCTCACATCTGCTCTCACTCTTGACATTGGCACTGGAGGCAGCCAACCTTGCCCTTCAGAGTGGCAGCTGGAACCTGGAATCCACTCACACCACCGACCACCTCCCATCGCCCCTGCCGTGGGCTGTGTTGTCATGCTGTGTCTGCTGGAGTGTGTTTTAACTTGGCGAATGGAGGGTGTTCAGAGAAGGAGATCTCTATTTCTTGATGCAATGAATACCGATTGAGGGCCTCCCCCATGCCAAGCGGCCCGCCCCGCACTGGGCTCATGTGATAGCAGCAGTTTGGCATGGTGGGAAGTCTGGTTGGGCCTGTAGGTGACAAAGTCCAATGGACGGCTGGGACAGGAGACGGGCCTGCTTACAAAGACCTCTTCCAGATGACAGGTTCCCAAGCCACACTCATGCTGGTGTTTATTTAACAACAACAACAACAACAAAAAACCACAAAAAACTCATACCTTTTGAAGTCTATGAAAGGAAAAGTTTGCAGATTACCAAATCTAGGCGGTAGAGTGGGAGTATCCAGAACATTATTATTTTTTGTCAGTGGATGTTTTTAAGACTTAATTTTTTTAGAGCAGTTGGCTCGCTGCAAACGTGAGGAGAAGGTGCAGAGGTCCCCATCTACTCCCTGTTCTACAGCGGTCTCAGCCAGGCTGGAGGCAGAACCACCGCCAGAGAGACCGTCTGATGGAGGAAGGAAGGGAGAGTTGCTCTGGCTTCCCTTCCTCCTGCCCTCCACCCCCAGGGCCTCCCATTAGCCAAGGATTCCTGGAAACCAGCCCCCACCACCCAGCACAGAGCAGGGCAAGGCCAGGGAATGGGGGTAAGGGTTCACGGGCCAAGGTGGGGTGACCCACATGTTGAGGCCGCACCGAGTTTGCAAAACTTTTCTTCCATGATATGAGGTATAGGATGCTGAGATTCATGTTATGTTTTAAATCTATTTGTTTTTTTAAATATTCAGGCTACTTGTGACTCATCTTGGTCAACTGTTTTTATAAATCCCTCTACAATGTACGTCTCCTCTGCTTCGTTCAGTTACTAAGGAAAGATAATTTCCTGGATCTTGGAGGTGTGGCAGGGTCCCCATCTCAAGCATGAGTTTGTGTTGCGAGGACCTCGCCAGCTCTAAAAGGAAGAGAGTTCCCTGAAGGCCGGCATTTTCAGTTTGTTTCGTTGCTTTGTCCCCGATATCAAGACAAGTGTCTGGCACATAAAATAACTATCAATCAATCAATCAATCAATCAACCTCACAGATGGTTTTCCTCCTCTTTCACCCAAATAAATGCAATTTAAAAATAAAAGTAAAATTGAATTAAAAAAGAAGTGCCCATATCAAAGCCTACCTACCCATGTTGGTTTCCTGGCTTCTCTGGCTTAACATTTCTCACCACTGGCTTTGGTCAACCACACTGCTCTCCCCCCATTCCCCAGGGGAGGAAAAGGCTACTTCCAGGAAGCTGATGCCCTCTGCTTGAAGCCACCCTCACTTGCCGCATGACATGGGTCACGTGATGGTCACTTCCCTCAGCCTCAGTTTTCTCCTCTGTAAAATGGGACAACAATAATAATCTCCATGTGAGGTGATTGTGAGGCTTCAATGAACCCTTTTAGGTGACGTGTCATTGCTACCATTGTCATCGTCCCCTGAGGGTGCAGAGACGGGGCAGACCCTGAGCAGAAACTGATAGGATGCAGAGTGAAAATTAAGGATGAGGACGAGGAGAGGCATGGGCTTAGGATACAGAAAAACTCATGAAATCAAACTTCGTATTCTGTGCAGACAGAGGTACCACTTTTCTGCCTCACAGCTACCTCTTAGGCTCCTGGGAGGTCACAGGCAACAGAGCAAAGCCAGGGCAGGAATGGAATTCCTGAGGACCATGCCTGGCTCCTGGGCTCTGCCCTGGGTGCCCAGGCTGCTGTTTCGATCCTGGGAGGACCCAGATTGAGACTGCTCAGTGTGTTCGAGTCACCCACTAGCATGTCTACAGCCCTGCTGATCATCCGAGGAAGCAGCGCCTCCTGCATCAATGCCTAGAGTTACGGGTTTTCTGTCCTTACCTGAGCTGAGAGCACTTCGAGTCCTTCGTCCCTCACCTCTTGAAAGGGGAATGTCCTCTCCCCACTGAGGCCATTGGCCTTGCAGACATCCAGCTCCCGATGGTGAGTGTCCCAGGGAAGCAGCCAACAGTTTGCATGTCCACGTCCTGCAATGCAATTCGTGAGGCTGGCTGTGGGCGCTTCAGAAGTGCTTCCCAGAGTCTTCTTCACATGACATCTAGGAAACACTGTTCAGGGGAGCAGTGGCACCTCCCCGGGAGAGGGTCTAGGTAGCTCTTGCTGGTCTCCAGAGCACAGCCCGCTCCCCTCTGCTGTGATCTCAGGGAGCCTTGGCCTGAGATGCTTCAGAAACTTCTGATTTGATTTCTTCTACCCTGCAGGGGACAGCATTGGGCAAAGAACTGTGGAATTCATGTGATAAAAGAAGAAACATTTGCTTCCAATTATCCAAATGATTGTTTGCTAATTGAAGTACAAAAGGGGTATTTTTTTCCCCCTCCTCTGGTTGCTAGAAGCATCCCTTTCCTTAAATCTCTTTGAGCAAAAACGCTTTTGGAGTGTTTCTTTTAATCCACACAGCACTTTCCTAATCCCCAGGGAGGAAGGCAGCTGTGAGCACTCAGCAGCCATCACTCCGGGGTGGGATGGGGCATGAGTGCCTTAGTCCCAAAGGGTCACCTGCTGGCACGCCACCGCACCCACGACACCCACACATACGCACAGGCACAAGGTACACCGGCACGTGTTACTTTTGGAGACACATAGGAAAAGCGCATGACACCCTGGTAGCGTCAGCTGCTCAGAGGCTGTGGTCCTCAACTCCCTCTAGAATGGAGCTCTGCAAAGTCTATCATAGCTTTGCTTATTCCGGGCAGATGCAAAGTTATCTCTGAACTTGTGCCAGCGATCAAAGGAACCGATGATGTAGAACCGTTCCACGGGCCATCTCCTTCCTGCACATCATCTATCATCCCGAGCCTCAACCTCTTCTCTGAGTGATGATTACACCCTAAACACATAAAATTAATCACCGCTCGAGGCCAGCCAGGTGTCTTGCCTCCAGAAATTATCTCACTGCAGCAAAAGAACAGCTCGGATCTGATAATGTCTCATAATTTCAAATAAAGAGCACCATGGCATCATATGAAAGCCCCTGACAGCTTTGCAAAGTTCTGAGCAGCAAAGAGCCAGCTCTGGCTTTACGCAAAGATCAGGTGGCAGCTGGTACAGGTATGGGCCCTCGTTCAGGTAAGGAAGGCACACCTTGACTGATTAGATCATCAGCTTCCAGCAAAGGAGAAAAGCTTGGAGGGCGGAATCAGGAGCCCACATGGAAAAACAACTCTGTGCTTTGTGGCAACTTTGCAATGGCTTTTTAAAAGTCAGGCACAGGCTGGGGAGAAGCCATCCAACCGCACACTTAGCAGATTATTACATGATCCAATGAAGCTCTGATTTTGAAATTCCATATGACAAGCCCTGCTTAACTTACCAGTGGCTGACAGCGGCTGTCTCTTGCACCCCGTATGTATATTTTATTTTAACTACGCGGCCCTCTGGCAACGTCCTGTACGTTTCAATCAATCAGAAGCCCCATTTGCCAGCCCTGGTTGGAGTTCAGTGCTTCTGAACGGTTGGCAGAGAGAAAACAATCATGGAAATAGGTATAAAAATGATTGGCTTAATCTAATCACAGGGCATTTCCAATATCTAAATCCGGGACTGAAGCACATTCTTGCAATACACAGAACGCAAGATCCACAAACACTGGGCAGGTTTTTACCAATGCACTTGACCTCCCTTTTACATCGGTGGCAAACTCTTATAACTTGGCTCTAATTGAGAGCTTAGCGGT
Organism: Macrotus californicus; assembly: GCA_007922815.1. Lineage (NCBI taxonomy): Eukaryota > Metazoa > Chordata > Mammalia > Chiroptera > Phyllostomidae > Macrotus > Macrotus californicus. The sequence continues at coordinate 154,830 of VMDR010000417.1, read as the reverse complement.
TGCTATTAAATTCCTTTTCAGAAACAAAGCTGCTGACACGGTCCCCCTTACTGAGAACATTCTCGCTCTCTATTGGAAACCACCCAAACGGCTGAGAAGGAGGGCAAACACCTTATAAAATAATGCTCCCCAAACACAGACTGACGCGTCTGATTAAAGAGAAGCCTCACGTAGAGTCTGTGAACCGGATAAAGCCATCCTCGGTGTCACGGGGCTCTGCTTTGCACATGTCTGCACCAGACTCCTTCCCCTTCTCTTGGAGCCCAGGAAGTACGTCCTTGTGATGGGTGACACCGAAGGAAAGGAAACTGAGTCTCCATGAAGTGACCTGGCTGCACCTTCGACCTATCTCATGTTGTCTGCTTCAAGTCCTTCAGAAAGTCCAGTGGGTCCTGGGGTAGGGGTAGGTCGGGCTGCATCCTGACCTTGGTCCTTCTAAATGCAGAATTCCCTCAGGGGAAGGGGACACGTCTGTCCAGTCTCAAAGCCAACAGACACCCAGCTTCCTGGCCGGTTAGTATTCTGTCAGCAAACAGTGCCCAGGATAAGCAGGAGCCTCTAAACCATCCAGGAATGGTGGGGTGCGGGGGGCAGTATTGAAACCAAGGCAAATGAAGCCAATGGGGGACAGGAAGCTGATAGAATAATCAGAGGGAAGAAAGTTCATATTACAGACACTAGGAGTTGAAAAGGTCCGACAAGTCGCCTTGTCATCCTGAACCTGTACAGATGGCTCCTGGTGACAGCTGCATAATAAATTGTGCTTGGTGAGGTCACTGGTCCAGATTTATTTGACTGTATATAAATGTGTGACAGCAGGCTCTCTGCTCCTGGCCTCGCTCAGGGCAGGTACGGTGATATATTGAGCAGGAAAAAAAAACACCCCAAAATCAAATGGAAATCAAATCAAATTCACCCTAAATTTGGATTCATCCGAAATTCACAAATCAACAATCAGGGCGAAGAGCCGCTGGTAGTTTTTGCAACACGTAGCATCACAGTTAGTCATTCGACAAGATCTCAGGGCTGAAAGGAACCTAGACGTGAATATTCACGCTTGCTCCTCTGTTCGGGATTCGTGAGTGTTAACCCGAGGAGGAACCAAAGCTCTCCAAAAATGATACACGCAGCCCAATCCAGATTATTTCCAGTCCCGTCAGATTTTTATATGACTCTTCTTCCCATGTTAAGTGAAGAGGCATCGAGGTGGACGATGGTGGAATGCTATTTCCTAGCAGTAAATTTGGTCTCAGTCACGAACGCTGCAGAGACACCATTTTAAATATCCTGAAATGATTAAGAACCTTGGGACAGTGAGCCTGCGTTTTTTTTCAAACCTTAAACGGATCGTCGCTGAGAATGTCTGCGTTCTTGCCTTTATTTTTGCCACAAAAACACTGTTTCTCTATTGCCCTGTTAAAATTCTCGCATGTGGGAAGCTCATTTTAACTCTAGAATTCAGATGAATGAATGTCGCAGCCTTTAGCAAACAAAAAACGAAACAAAACAAAACAACCCCAAAATACAGCACATTGAATTATCCTCTGTGCTTCTGTTATAGGCAATCTGTTCACAGGCATCTTCTGGCACCTTCTCCTGGGGAAATGAATCTGGGAGAAGGCTACCTGGTGTCCGCCTAGCCCACCAGGGCCAGGCTAAGTGTTGTTCTGAGTCCTTGCTGAGAGGATCCCTGTGGCATTTTGATGGATTCCCCAAGACTCTTCCATCTTAAACGAAACGCACCTAAAATAATAGGAAAGCCCAGTGAAGTCGGCACGATGAGCATCGAGGATGTCGGGGAGATGAAATAAAGTTTACGAAGCTACGCCCGACCATTAAAAAGTCCGCTCTTCCCTGCAATGAAACGTAGGGCTATCGACGGACCGAAGTGACAGCCAGCTTTCAGAATATTCATGAACAAAAAAGCAGCCTCATCTCCTAGGTGTATTAAAGTATTACTTACCCCCTTTTGGGGAAGCCATGTCACCCATTCCAGCAGTGAATAGCGATGCATAAAATTGAAGGGGAAAACGCAGAGGAGAATAAGCATACATCAGAGGCAAGGTCAAGAACCTAATTTCACAGTGACACACGCGTAATTTGGCTTTGAAAATTTTTGTCAATTCTAAATTCATTTGAAAAAGCACAGCTCAGAAATGCCAGTGTCGGGGTATGAGATATGCTGGTGTCGGAATATGAGATCCCGATATTTATAGCTCAGTTTACAAATACATTACCCCTGTCAGCGTGAAATAAGTCACATACTTGCCTGCCGAGTGGAGTCGGTCCAAAGGTGGAGGCATCAGGGGGAAAGATAAGGAGACGAGTAATTAGTACATTAATCTTTTTTATGATATCATTTTTCAGACATATATGATCGTAATGTAAATTAGAAATAAAGGAGGGTTCACGGAAAATAGAATTAATTTCCAGGGAGGTCAATCACGGCACGGCAACTGCATCATAAGCGCGGTGTAATTTACGGCAACGTTTGTCCGTTTTCCTGCGTGTGGCTGATTACAACGCCCCTGCTCCTCGCTATCAGTTGAAAGTCAGCCTCCGCGATAACGTTCTACGTCCTAATGAAATTCATTTGCAGTACAAAAATTTGAGTGAATTCAACAAGGGCTGTTACAGGCCTTAATGGCATTCTATGGATTATTGATTTTTGATTTAGTTTCTGCTCAAGAGGAGCCCATTTTAACAGCACCATTACCTCCATAACGATTAGAGACAAAAAGTTAATTATGTAATTATAAAGCCAATAACAGACTTGTCTGGTTTACTTTGCTTTAGTCAGTTTAAACATTATCTCTCGTGTGCACATCATAACAGGCGGGGTGTGAGAAGAGAGATTAACGCCATGAAAGCAGATGTGAAATTTAATTCTCCAGGCCATCGCTGTCTGGGAAACCATTAAGTAATCACAGCACTCTCCCTCTATTAAATTCTCGCTGCCACTTCACACACAAAAGGAGCGGAGAGGCACCGCTGAGCCTTCCAGTCCTAGTGAGCCGAACGCCGACCCTGTCCGGGGCGCCGAGGGAGAGAACCCCGCTAAGTGGGACGTCTCCGTCTCTTTGCAAATGAAAAGCTTGGGAAGAATTAAGCAGTGGGTGTTGGTCCTCAGAGAAACCAAGGGACCGGTTTCCCCTTGGGAAGGGACAGGAGCTACTGGAAGCCGGTGGGATTGGAAGTCAGGAGCCAGCTCTGACGGAGGTCACGAGGACTGGCTGGTGCTGTGTCTCCCGTCTTTTGCTGGCTTGTGAGTTATGCCCCGAAATACAAATGTTTCCATAACCAGTGCCCTTTCGAGAGCTTGCAAATGGGCAGCTTTGAATGAAATTTTGCTCCTGTGTTAGCAGGGGGAGGCTACTTCGGTGAGGTTCTCTTGCCTTCGTGTGTGTGCGCACACACGTGTGCATGTGGAAATGTGTGTCTGTGCTTTTCCTCTCCCCTCCTCTTAAAATCTCATCAAAATTGTGGTAAAGACGACAGCCCCTAGCTGACAGTTTATATCTTCAAGGCCTCATCTGGACAGTGCCTCTCTTCTGCCCAAAATTCGCTTTAAAAAACCTGTAGCAGATTTCTGTAGTGAGCCCTGGCCGGGTCTCTCAGTGAGTTAGAGCATCGTGCTGATAGACCAAGGTTGCGAGTTCGATCCCCGGTCAGGGCACATACCAGAATCAACCAATGAATGCATAAATAAGTGGAACAGAAATTGGTGTTTTCCTCTCTCCCTCTCTCTCAAAATCAATCAGTAATTAAAACTCTGTAGCAAGCGCATTTTACACATAGGCTCGTTTCCAGAGATGAGTGAGGAGAGGCCGAGGAAGGTGCAGTGGTGGATTATAACAGAAGACCTACAAGTAGAGCTGCGTTGAATGCAGCCATCACACCACGTTGCTCCCAAGACCCCAGAGCTGAACACCTCAGGTATGTATGTAAGTTCCGGGGAACTTTCTTCCAAGCAGATGAAGACGTCATGGCGTGTGGAGAAGGGTAGAGAAACCCAGATACCGCTCATCTATTTAAAACCACTGTTTCCATGAAGGTTCAAAGCAACCGCATGCCCCCAGGTGCGGGCATTAAAACAGCCCAGGGACCCAGCGGAGGCCGGAGCATCCGTCCTCACTCGCCAGCTTGGCCCTGACATCGTGGCCAGCCTTGGCCACCATCTCTGCCATCTCAAGATTGCTGTGCTTCACTGAGCAGAGAGGACCATCCAGGAATTCAACGGCAGATCGTCAATCAAAGGGCATTTGTCAGACGTCAGTGAACTTACTGTCCTTCAGCTCCTTGCAAAGATTTCCGCCCCCTTTTTGAGTAGCAGAGTTGCTGGACCGAGTAGCTGAGTTACAGTGAACAGGTTGACGCGCACTGCCCAGGCCTGCCGAGTGCCATGTTATCTGAGGAGGCACGCTCTACAGCACCCCGAGTTCACAGCAGAATGTAACACCCCCTGCAATTAACACTTGTATGCTGGGGCTCGCTAGCTCTGGCTTTAGCGTCAGCCAGCTCTGCACACCACCCACCTGCCCCGCTTTGTAAAACAACCCCAGGCAGATGGAGACAACAGAAAAAGAACATGGGCCCAGTTGTCAACAGAGACAAAGTTGCATTTAAATACATCTTGGACGTGTTTGTTTTTCCGTTGGAGCCTTTGCAAAGAAACCAAGCCTCATCAGACTCAAAGACCCATCTCGGAGAGCACCTCTGTCTGCTCACCCGTCTTCTGTGGGCAAACTCACCAGCTTCTAGCATCAGAGAAGAAAATAAACACTCAAGCTCTGGAAAGCTTCCTTCAGCAGGGCTGCGGAAAAGATGCGTTTGCTGTGTCTGCGGCAGAATGTTCGCCCTGAATCCAGAGACTGTCTTCATGCCTTGACCTTTTATCCAACTAAAAATAAATACTTTGAAAAAGGAAAAATGTTGCCAGCACAAGGACTATAAAGAAGAATCTGCCTCCCCAGGTGGAGACATTTTTTTTTTACCTGACATCCTTTTACATCAAAATCCATTGCTTTTACACTCAAGGCAAACAGCATCTCTGACCCGAACTCCCCTGGTAGGAGGAACTTGGCAGAATATCTGCCTTGTCACATCCCACTTGTCTGATGCATACCTGGGCTTTGGCTTTCTTTCCTTGTTTTGAAAGTCCACTTCTCCAACAAGCCTAATCTGAATATTTCTGACCCTCATTTGTCCCCCAAGCCATTCCCTCATTTGCCTGCAGACACAGCCCCCCTCATCAGTCCTTCTCATTTCCCACTGACACTTGCTCCCGCTGCTCTTGGCGGCAAAAAAAAAAGGAAGAAAGAAAGAAAAAAAATCTGCGCTGTGAACACAGTTTGACATTTCCTGACATTTCATGAACTAATTACACTACAAATAATTAAGCATGTTCACATCTGTAACAAACGAAGGCAAAGTGGTTGTCAGCGGGCGTGATTGATGACCTCCCTGAGACTTGATCTGATGGGATTCTCCCCACCCTGGGCAGCAGCCCGGTGCCACTGTGTTTGCAATCACGCCTTCAGCCCTTTTCATGAGATCACACCGACGAGGCGCTTGAAGAAAAGGATGGGAAAATTAATGACTACAATGAAATATTTGCATTTTTCCAGGGCTGGAAAAAAACAATGAACAAGAGATGTGACAACCTCAATTATTTGGTGGAGTTAAGGGCTCGGAGACAGCTCCTGCTGGAGAGAGAGCTGTTGGGAAGCCCGGGGGTGTCAGGCTGGCTGGAAAAATGGCAGGTGACAAGGACAACATTTTTTTTTTAATGCTACACAGGCCCACAGAAGCTCAGCTAAAAAGACAAATTGTGGGAGCAGTTTCTTATGGAGGGGGAAATTTGTCAGCATTTAAGCTGGTCCCTTTACAGAGGTTGGACCGGGGTATGGAAATAAGATGGGCAGCAGACAAAGGAACGCAGACTGATATCTGCCAGTCGGTGCTGCGACCCACACCAGGTCGCCTTTGTTTGGCACGGTGTGAGTGAGGGCTCCTGAGGAAGGCTGCGCTCTGTACAGAACCGCGCTCTCCCTGCCCACCGGGATCTCATTTGGAAAGGACCCCAGTCTGCTGGAGACCTAATTTGGCTTTTTCCAAAGCCAGCTCTAGCCAGTTTTCTGGGCAAATTTCCCTCCTGAAGTTGCCCAAACAAATGGATTTATCATCCAAGAGGATGACAGCCTAGAGGCTCCATGAGCCAGAATGCAAGCATAAAATAAAATAAATACCACTGGGGAGAGGAGATGGCAAAGCGTCCCTCTCTACCAAGGTCCTCGCCAGTGACACCCTGGCCACGGAAAATGGCAAAATGGAGTTTTTAAAGATTAATTTTTTAAGTGCAAAGCAAATTCCATGATATGAAGTTTCTCCCATAATTTTAATTTCAGAGTGTATTTTCTGTTGTTTTTCAATGGAATAAGCAAGTCCATTTACAATCCAATTCGCTATTTGAAATTTCAGCCATTGCCATCCCATCAAGCTACAAAGGACTGTTCAACGGCATCTAGGGTACACGAGCCACATAGGATGGCCTGGGACTGCCACTCTGTGGACCACCTACTATGTGCAAGGTACTGTGTGAGGTGATTTGCCTATATCACATCTGTTATTGTCACTGCGACCCTATAAAGTAGAAGTTAATATCCCTGTTGTGCTGATGAGGCTCAGAAAGGTCAAGCAACTTGCCCAAGGTCACACAGCTATTGAATATGATGTGACCGAGACAAAATTCAAACCCAGATCTACTTGGCCCCAGTGTTGGGGACACCTCCACTCCTTGTTCTTCAGGTCACCACCATGCAGATTCCGGGTAGGTCAGTCAAGCTCACTCATTACTCTGAGGGCTGGTGCCCACGTCTAAAGGATGGATGACCATGGTCCTCTGCCTCCCTCACCGCCCTTCTCTCAATCCCCAGCCACTCTCGGATGGAAATGAACCTTTTCTCCATTGCGGGCCTCCAAACGCATCCCGTGTCCTGCCCCCAACCCATTAGTGAGATGGAACTTTCTATGTGTCTGGGGAAGAAGCCAGTCTGCAGGTCTGGGGGGTTTCTGACTCTTCAAAATATCCCCAGCCCCGGGGGCTCAAGGCAACAATCAGTTATGTCTTTTGAAACCTAAAAGGAGTTTGAGCTTCAACTGTTCCGTTTACTGTTTGAATTCTACAGGGAAGGTGAGTCGGTGATCAATCAGACAGTGTTTGCTGCTTCGAATAGGTGCTGAAAGTGGGCTTTCTAGCTTCTTGCTCAAGGCAGTGCTGGGAAGCAGAGACCCAGGACAGTGGGGCGTAGCCTGGGTGAGGGAGGAGGGTTCCTCGGCTGGATTTCCGTGTTGTTCAGTGACCAGATCACGGTGAAGATTTGGAGCCTTTGCTGTGGCCTTTTCCCTCCTTCCCTCTCCAGACTCAAATGTTTATCCGCAATCTGCCTGGGCAAGGCTTTTAGAAACGCATCGTAGCCGGTCATACAGCGGACAATAAATCTGGGTGTTTTTGACCTTCCTTCCACAACTTGACTTCAATATCTGCTAATTCCTTTTTATAAAACAAATTGCATCAATCACGTTTGCATTTAACCAACTGCCGCTTACATTGTTTTTGCTCCCTTTCATAAGTCCCTTCCCCAGATTAAATGCCGGTGCACCCCACGAGCGGCTCTCGGCTGAAGTGAGAAGGAGCGATTTGATTAGTATAGATCCTGGAAAGGGGTAAGTACTGTATCAGTGTCCTCTCCAGAAGAGAGGTGACCTGTCATGGGATATTAAGAATGGCCATTTAATGTAAAAACTCAGATAATACATGAGTTAAATGGAGAAAATGAGAGAAAGCTTTTAAGTGTTCTCCCAAGACGGATCGCAGAATAATATTATTGTGCACGGAGCGGGGGCTGATCGACACCATCAGGAGGCCATTACAGAAGTGGGGTTGTGAATCATTATGGCAAAAAGAATTCCAGGGCCGCGGTGAGTGAGCGGCAACACGTAATGAGTTATCAATAGAGAAAGAACCGGTGATTCCGTTATACTGCACTGTGAACCCCAAACTTCCGATGACTAATTTTAATCTGCCACTCTGATAAATGGCTTGAGGAGGGGCCCCCATTTCCGCTGTGAGCAATGGGAGTGGGGGAGGCATGATGGTCACCAGAGAACATTTTAAAAGCATTCTGTGATGCAAGGATTCAAGAAACACCCCTTACTCCATGATCCCCTGAAGAGGCACCTATTCTAAGCATCATACGCTGAATGTGAGGCACTACACGAATTGTCTCTAATTCCAATAAAACTGTATTTATAAAACCAGTGGCCAGGCCCCAGCCATTTGCTAATTAGATTTTTTTTTTTAAATCGTACATGAAAATACTTATTTTGATCATTGAGGTTTTGGGTATCTCTTTGAACTTTGCTCCAGAGATGAGGGTCTCAGTCGCCTCAGCCCAGCCAGTTCCAATCCTGTGGCCTTAAACCTGGAAAGGAGCTCGCACCTGGGCACCTGAGGCTCCGAGATTTTATAACTCAGGCTCATAGTCGGTAAATGGTGGAGTCGGGAGCCAAGTCCAGCTTGTCTGTGTCCAACGCCGGCAACTGTCTACCATGTTGTTGTGTGTGGTCTCTCCTTCCCAGTGTCACCACCCCAGCTACAGGGCTCTTCATAGGGTTCCAGAGTGCCATCTGCCTCGTGGGCCAGGCCTGGGACAAGGGAGCTATCCGACTATTTCACTCTGACAAGCTCTTTGGTGTTTGCCAAGAGGCAATGTTCTAAGAACTGAAGTACCTGTCCGTGCTGGCACCTTGAAAAGCCCACCTTAAAAGGCACTCACTCATCCAACATTTAAAATACTGTTTTCCTGAAGGTCTCTGGAGGGACCCAATCCTGACAGTGACTGTTGTCCTGGGGGCAGCACTGGCTGACTGGGGACAAAATGGCTATGCTTTTCACTGTAGATGCTGCTGTGCTTTTTTAAAAATTAATCAAGGTATAATTGACATGTAACACTGCACACTTTCCGGTGTACAATGTAACTATTCCATATAAAAGGATTTGTTTATATTATGAAAGGATCACCACAAGTCTAGTTAACGTCCGTCATCTCACACGGTTACAATTTTTCTTTTCTTTTTTTTGCTGTGATGAGAACTTCTAAGATCAACTCTCTCAGCAGCCTTCCAATGTGCAATGCAGCGCCATTGCCTGTGGTCCCCATACTGTTCATCACATCCCCGGACTTGCTGATTTTATAACTGAAATCGTGCACCTTCTGACCCCCTCCACACACGTTACTGCCCGCCACGGCAAGGTCACACTACATTTTATTTATCCGCTCATCGGCTGATGGACATTTGGGTTTTCTTCCCCCTTTTTGGCCACTGTGGATAACGTGGCTGGGAACACACACACCCACACTTCTGGGTGAAGTCACAAGGTCATACACACGGTGACTCTGTGTTTGGCGATTTTGAGGAACCACCAAACTATCTTCCAAAGCAGCTGGATCAATTTACTGTCCGAGTCGTGGTCACGCCACATCCTTGCCAACACTTGCTACTATCCTCTTAGTCCGGGTATGTTTTAAAATGATATAAATAACACACGGATACATTCTTATTGTAAAAAATAAAAGTCAGAGCAAAGCGTAATTCCACAGAGCTGGGGGGGGGGAAGTGCCTCTCGCCATCTCGCTTGCCCGCCCGCAGGGGAACACAATTCTGCGTCTACCCTGCCAGTAACTCTCGACGTCTCCCTTTAGACTTTTGTACAGATAAATGCAGCACCTCTATTTTTGCATAACGATGATCATGCTACACGTCCTGTGTGACGTTTTGTTTTCTCACACTACACATGTTGTCTTTTGATTTCCCTGTGCATTTTACACTGGACTTTGGGGACTGTTTAATATATATGTAATAAGTACTCAGTCGCCTAGGTTTTCCCTAAACGTCCCTTTACCTCTCTCCCACAGCACAGAGCCCAGATGTGCTGGACAGAGCCTGCCTGGCTCTCTTTAGACTCAGCAGGTCGCCACACAACCCACATCCCTTTTCACACACCGCTTCCTGCCTTGGCCTGGGTACTGTGTTCTTGAAGCTTGGTCATAACTGTAGGGCCAGCCTCACCGAGAACAAATCACGAGTCTGACGCTTACACGTCCAGGGCGCTGACCAAGTCTCTGTGTCTCAGCTTCCTCATTCACAAAATGAGGATTAAAATGAACCCTTACCTCCTAGGGCTGTTGCCAGGACTAAATGAGATGCTGAAAACGGAGCATTCGGCCGTGTCTGGCACCAGCAATGGTCCCGCACTGCAAACCACATACCCGGTCTAGAGACGCAGGCTGGCAGAGAAGCCAGTGTCTTTAGCGTAATTCCCTCTGCTGTCAGCCCGTCTGGCCATGAAATCAGTTCCATGTGCCTTCCTAGGAGCTCCCGGCCCAGCAAATTAAGATCTCAGCCTTGGGGAGCAGGGAGGGCCACACCCGTAAGCCGTACTCTTTTGATTGAAATAAAATTGCAAAATGAATGGTAATCACCATGGCAGATCATTAGCCATCGTATCCAAGCTGGGGCCTCACGAGGGGTATTGATACAGCCACAGAAATGAGCCTAGGTCCGAAGGCCAAGCTCCTGTGAGTTGTGGTCATGATGGAAACCATCGCTGCTGGCGCTGGCATCTCACAGGTTCTGACCTGAGGCTGCCATCATCGTTCCAGACACAAGGAGAGGCTGGGCTGGGAGCTTTTGCTGATGAGTAACGTGGCCCGTTGGTTTTCTGCTGATGCTTCTCGTCTCTGAGATTTAACCGGACCCCACTTACTTTATTGTGGGCAGATCTGTACGTGAACGGTGATCACTGGGCCCTGTAAAAACGATCGCTACATATTTGTTGAATTGTGTACAATCAACTGGACTTTTATTTACTCTTTAGTTCCCAAAGCTCAGCACTGGGATCTTTGTAAACACTCTGGTGACATGTTTAAAGACTCTGGAACATTTAAAGAGCCATTAGTTTGAAAATGGAGGACACTTCCACTGGGGAGGTTGTGGATTTGCTGACTGTTCATGGGCGAGACTTGGTTAACAAACATCAGCTGTGACGATAGGGCTCAGTGGAGAGGGCAGCAATGACTATCACAGAACCTCGGTCTACAGGGCATAGCACAGAAGAGTATGATTCTGCCATATGAAGCAAGCCTGCATCCCAGAGAAGGAATCCTGGGTGTGGGACCCAGCCTCCTGAGCTGAACTCCACGCACCTTCTCTCCTGTGCCACCCCCAGGTCTTCTCCTTCTCTTTCTCCCAGCTCTCTGTTCTCTCACCCTGTCTACTGTCGAGTGTGCAGAGCACTTGTCAGCTTGGGGATTCACCCAGCAGCAGGTTGAGGTGGGGAAGGGAGAGGGGGATCTGACTTAGGCCAACCTGAAGTGTCTCCTACTTTAGAATAAACAGTTTGAACACCCCAAGTCTCTTCATTTTCTTTGACCTCCTGATGGTTACAACACAAGACTCCAAAAATATATGTATCTGTCAAAAGACTGGTACTGCAAATATATAAAGAACTCCTGCAACTCAAAATTAAATAGACAAACAACTCAATAATTTTTAAGGAGGAAAGATTTGAACAGATAATTTACAAAGGAAATGGGAATTTATGAATGCTCATAAACACACACACACAAAGCATTCAACATTGTTAGTCATCAGGAAAATGCAAATTAAAACCACAATTGAGCTACCACGACATACTAACCAGATTGGCTAAAACTAAAAAGACTGACAACACTAAGTGTTGGCAAGGATGAGGAACAACCAAACCTCTCAAACACTGTTGTTGGAAATGTAAAATATTATAATCACTTTGGGGAAAGTGAAGTCATTTTTTTTTACATAACTGAACATACAACAATCCTGTGGCCCAGCATTCCAATCCTGGGTTTTTGCCCAAAAGAAAAACAAGCATCAGTCCATCATAGACTTGAGCAAAAAGACAAGAAGCCACATGTCTATTATAAACCATCATGGCCAATGAATTCATAACAGTCCCAAATCTGGAAACAGACTCAGTGTTCAGAAACAGGAGAATGGATACACAAACTACAGTATAGTCATATAATAGAATTTAGCAATAGAACAAATTATTGATACATGGAATAACATGGTCGCATCTCAAAAGCATCATGCTGAGTGGAAGCCTTACACTAAAGCTGTCATTAACTTATGAATGCATTTTTGAGAGTTCTAGAACAGGCTAAATTAATTAGTGGCAGAAAAAAAATTGGAGGGGTTACTCACTGCTGTGGAGTAGAGGCCAAAACTGACTGAAGGGCCAGGAAGGAGCTTTAATGAGAGATGGTAATGTGTCTACCTTGATGGGGGTGTGAGTTACAGAAGAATATGCATTTGTCAAAACTCGTGTATTGGCTTGCTTAAGATTTATGCATGCAATGAATGTAAAACTTTTCTTCAAAAAAAGCGGTATACAAATACTGAACCCTAGTGAGTGACCTATAGGCTGATATATTTAGGGATCAAGGGGATGGATATCTGCAACTTACTTTGAAAGGCGCACACATAAAAATAAAACGGATTGATGGGTAGATAAAGGGCGGACATGTGATGATACAGCCATAGTAAAATAGTAATCATAGCATCTAGGTGGTGGGTTTATGGCTGTTTGCACATTATTCCTTGAGGTCTTTTGTACAGATGGAAGAAAGAAATTCCCACAGGTTCTCGAGTCCAGTCCTACTGGGTTCAAGGCCAAGCTCCTTCTCTTACTTGCTGTGTGACCTTAGCAAGTTCCTTAACACATCTGGTCCTTGATTTCCTTGGCGGTACCCACCTCCTAGGGGGGTAGTGATGAGTAAAAGAGACCAAGCTTTATAAAAACGCCGGTCAACTAATAAATGCCTACTGTGTCTCCGATATTGTTATTTTAATTACTATTCATTTGTTCACTCTTTGTCTGATTTTTCTGAGCATGAATTATTAAGCACAGCTCTGCCCGTGTCTGGACCAAAGTCCCCAAACCCACAAGGTAAACTGGAGCCTCTGTTCACCTGCCATGGTGCTCAGCACCCAGTAGGTGTTCAGGAAGTGCAGGCAGAACAGAATCTATGGGCTTTCCCGGGTGTGAGGGCCCTGGCTCTTTCTGGAAAAGGGATAGTCAAGACTACATTCTTTTGTTCCTTTCCTCTCTTGGGAGACCAGCACCCTACTCTTTAGGTTTCTGATTTGAACAGGGTTTATTGCCAGGGGTGATTTGCTGCCTGCCCCTCACCCCTTGTCGTTCCTCACCCCTCACCCACCTGGGGACACTTAGCCACTTCTGAAGACATGTTTGGATGTCATAACTCAGGAGGGGTGGTTTGCTACTGGCATCTAGTGGGTGGAGGCCAGGGAGGCTGCTAAACATGCCACAGGGCTCAGAACCGCCTGCTCCCCAACAACAAAAGTGACCCTGCCTGGAACGCCAATAGTGCCATAGTGGACGAACCCAGACTGAGCAGAAGAACAGGGAAGAGTGGACTGGTCAGCAGTGCTCATTTGACGGTTGTTTCTGGAACTTTCCATAGCAGACCCCAGGCTCACCTGGGAAAGGGAAGCACAGACCCTCGCTCCTGGCAGCTGGGAATCAGGCCAAGGCTGCCACGGGGTATCTCCCTCCCTCTCCCCACCCTCTTCCTTCTTTGCATCCTCAAAACACAATGCTCCGTTAGATGTTCAAAAACTCCATTTCCCTTCTCCTTTTTTTCAAAGCTGGAATGAGGATGCCCGAGAATGTCTCATTGATTTATTTCATATGCCCATTGCCCTGAGGCCGGGGTGGGGGGAGCCAGGGGCCAGGGGCAGCCGAGGACAGTGCACATGGCTATAAAAACTACAGCCACATTAAATGCAATCTAATGGCTAAAATCTGTCCCAGACCCACATTAGAGGAAGCGTGTCATAACCCTTCTGTCACAACATCCGATTTAAAAGGGGCCTCCAGAAATGGAGAGGGTGACCCAAGCCAGCCTGCCACACTGCTGCTTCCTGTGAGCTGTGTGTGGGGGACCCTGGAAAGGCCTCTGTCACCCAATCTCTGCCCCCAACCCAAGCCACGGTGCCTGCAATGCCACCGTTCGATTCATTCCTTTGGGTTAAGCGTTTTTCTCTTGACACAGTCTTTTTTGAAAGTATAACCATCCTTGAAAAAAATTGTCATTCATCAACACATTCCTGAGACTGTACTAAGTAGTGATGAAATGCAATGACTTTAAGACCAGACGGAACCTCAGTGTGAGCCTGAGGTCCATCATTTAGAAGTTGTGTGATCTTAGATTAGTGACTGAACCTCTCTGGGCCTCAACTTCCTCATCTGTAAAATGGGGATGGTAACAGTCTCAAATTCACATGACTAAAGCTGATGTAGTACTAAGCACAGTGCCAAACTCATAGAAAGCTCTTCAAGCAGCATTATTAGCATGCCGATAACAGTAATGATCATAATAATCTAGGGTGGTGAATGTGGCCTAGTAGGGACGCGGGAATTCGCTTGCAAATGACTCTTATGCAAAGAAGGAAGTTGACAGTGACCTAGATCGTGGATTCAGAGGGGCAGTGTGAAGCCGAAAAGACCTGCTAGAGGAGGAACCTGTGTGTGAGCTGGGCCTTGAGGAGACATGGGAAGTCCACAGGTGGTGGGGCACTGTTTGCTAATCTGCCCTTAGTCTAAATCGTGGCCCAAGGCAGGAGGCAAAATGAGGAACCAGGGCGGGGAGGGGGCGTTGCTCTGAACTGTTGAGACTCAGAATGAACCTGGGAAGGTGGGCTGAGAGTCTGTTTGGGAAGCTCTGGGGTGATGGACTCCCATTAAATCACTAGGGCCCCATGCATTGGCCCCTGAGTTCCACAATCAGGAGTTCAAATCCCTGCATAGCCACTCAGCTGTGTGACTTTGAGCAAGTCACTGCACCTCTCTGGGCTTCAACTACCTCTCCATTAGCTAAATGGAGATAATGCTTCCTGGCTCCTGGGATATTTAAGGATTAAATGAGTTCATGCTTATCGAGCCCTGGATATGGGGTCCGGCACAGAATGAGTGTTCACCAAAAGTTCTCTTTGATATTTAATAATAAAACCATATCCTCTTACTGCCATGCATCGGGCCGATACGTCATGCATCATCGGCATGCTGATCAGACAAGTGACTCCCACACACATTCTCACACATTTGCGTACAGACACACACACACACGCACGTATTCCTCTGCACCCACACAATCACACATGTTCATAGTTACACATACCTGTGCACATACACACACACACCTGCTATGTGCTGAGCTATTGAACAAATTCAAACGCCTTGGCACTGCCCAGCCTTGCTGGGACACCTTAGCGCGCACTCCAGTTTGGTCTCATGAAGCGAGTCCTACACAACCCGTGGTTGACACGCCAGCTCCAGACAGCGTTCCCATCCCCACAGCGAGGGGAGAAGCCCAGGATGTCTGGGTGTGGAGCAGCCATAATGGGTTTCCTTAGCCCCTTGACAAGCTTCTGATCGATAGCATTGGCTGCAAATGTACCCTACTCTAATATCCTGCTGCCTTGTGCACTGACTCCCACATCCCTGCCTCTCAAATGGGAGCCTGGGACACCCACTCCTCTCTCCACTCACCTCGGGACTCCAAACTCCAGAGGAGAAACCACCTTTTCGCACTCAATTCCAGTGAGCTGCCTGAGCCGTGAATTCAGTCTCAATGCCTTTGCCCACCAGATGAGCTGGCAAGGCGCCCCCGTGCCCTTGTCATAAATTAACTCCTCGGACAAGTTTGAAATGAATTATAAAAGTTGAAAATTAAATCTGGCTAAACGAGGGGCTTTTCTTGTTATTTTAATGAAGCAGGAGCCACCAGAGGCTCAGAGCCGAGCGGTGCCGACTTCTAGCCAAACTTCAGCCTCAGACTCTGCCAGCTGCCGGCTTGGCGGAGAGAGACATTCTCAGCTCCCCACCTGACAGTGGACGGCGCCGCTAACTCTGATGGGCATGTGCATTTTTAGTTCTTTATTTTAAACTCTGTATTATGGGGAAAATTCCAACACACACAGAAGTAGAGAGAATGGACTGATGTACCCCTACACACAGCCACACAGCTTCAACAAGAAACATGTTTTTTTAGGAATTGACCAGTATACCCTATACATGAACATCAGCGATGCCTTCTTGCTGAAGTATCTTTCTGTGGTTTCCCCCACCTCTGAATGTGTTGTTTCCGGGGAAAGAGGAGATAAACAAAGAGACCACTGATCAGCTCGGTGTGTCCACTTCAATGCTTCTGTGTGCATGGAGAGACAGTAATCACTACTTGGGGGGGAAGGGGAGGCTTTCAAATCTCCCTTTTCTATGCGAAGAGCTGGCTTTGGAAGTGTGAATATAGAACTTGATATACATGGGACCCAGGTAGAATGGGCCATTCAGCCCAAGAGACAGAGGGGCAAGAGGGCTGTTTAGGTCCCTGCAGACCCCCTGCAATCAGTCTTTCAAGATCATTAGGAAACAGGAGGACAATTCGTTAATGGCCCAAGCCGTGCAGCAGCACCAGCCTGGCCATGTGACAGGGCAGTGTCTGGCCCTCCTTGTGTCTGTCCTTCCATTCCTGGACAAAGGGAAAGGAATGCTTCTCCAACTTGTTGACTGTTGGCTCACCCAGTAAGAAATACGTATTTTTGCCGTGTATAACGCACACGTTTTTGCCCAAATTTTTTAGGGGAAAATAAGGATGTGCATTATACAGAGGTGTAATGATTACATACCATGGGTGTAATAACCCTGTGTATAATGCACACAAAAACGTGGATGCACAGTGTACACGGGTAAATGTGGGGGCATTTTACAGTGTGGCGTGGCACGCACACACAACTGCAACAAAAGTTACACAATCATGACCTTCCTACGTGCAATGCACGCGGTGCTTTCTCTCCTATAGTCTCCTATTCCATATTTTTCCAAGCTGGTCATGGCCCGTTAAATCGAATTTGCCACCCGCTAATGGACAGCAACTGAAAAATACTGCTCTGTAAGGAGCACCTGTTTGTTTTGATATTTCATTTCTACCCAGAGAGTTTCCAGATAGGCAATCGGTTTGGGATTTTACACTTTGGTTATTTTGAGCTTCTTATATCTGAGAGCCGAGACACATGGTTCTTCTGCAGGACTATCAGATTGAGTTATTGCTATTATTACTGTGAGTGAGATTGCGGTTATGAAGAAACCCGTGACTTCTGGTGACAAAGGCAATCGGGAGACTAATACAATTTCTGGTCAGCTGAACGGAACTTGTGGAATGTCTACAGAGCAAGTTCTTTTTCTGGGCTCATCCTCTGTCTTTCTGGTAACATAGCCATTACAGAAAGCCCGACGTCTCCTAGTCAAGTCAGATCAGAGCAGGATATCGGACCACCCGAGTCCTAGGCTGGCTGTGTGACCTTGAGCAAGTCCTTCACCCACTGGGGCACGCCGTTGGTCGCCCAGGTCAGTGTTCATTTTCTACTCCGTCTTCTTTGCCGCCTTCTGTTGTACAGGTGGAAAGCCAATTCTTCCTGCCACCAGCATCCTCACAGCCATAGGTGACCGTGCGCCTCGGCTCTGACCAAGGACATGTAAGCAAAGCTCTGATGAGAAGGGGGTGGTCTGAGAGAGCTTCCGGGTGTCTGATAACTGCCAAGCCTTTTCTCCATTCTTCCTGCTTTGAGCGGGCATGATTTGGGGAGCCTCGGAAACCCGCTCACAACCATGGGGTGACAAACCTGAAGATGAAAGCCAGCCCAGCGGGGATGACAGAGAACGGAAACGGGACAAAGGTTTCTGGTGGCATCACTGGGCACAGGAACATCAGCAACTGCCAGTCCCTGGATTCCTGGTCATTTGAGAAAAAGAAATGTCTGTTTATTTATTTTTTTGAAACTGTTGGATTTTCTCTTTCTTGGAGCCAAATACCTTCCCAGTTAACACAAGCTCTCTGCGCAGTGTCAGATGAGGACAACGTCGCCAGTCCAGCTTTTCCACGGGGGTCACAGTCAGGATTTCTCTCCCTCAGTACTGTTGATCTTTGAGGGCAGGTAGTTCTGTGCTGGGGGGCTGCCCCATGCCTGGAAGGGTGTTTAGCAGGATCCCTGACCTCTGCTCACTAGACACCAGGAGCAACCTTCCCGCGCTATGACCACCCGGAATGTCTTTAGATATTGCCAAATGTTCCCTGGAGAACAAAACGTTATTGTCAGTGTGTGGTGTTTCATTTTAGATTTCTTTTTAGTCCTTAAAACAAAAGATTTTTTTTTTACAGCACACTTTTACACTCAGATTAAGATTTTCTTGCTCCATAAAGAAAAAGTGACAAAGTTTCCAAAAAAAAATCAGAGGAAAACAAATCCAGTAAAGTGTCCCACTTGATTCATTTCTCTGAGGAACATGAATTAGTGGCTAAGGTGGCCAGTAGGGATGTTCCAGAAGGACATTTGGGATGTTGATTAAAAATGGCATTGAAGCAAGGCCATCCTTGCGCACTCCAGAGCTTCTGCAACAAAAGGATTGGGTAAAGCTCTTTCCTTCAGCTACGTTCCATCCCTCCGGTCCTGGGAATGCGAGACCAGGTGTACTGTTTGCAAATTCTTCATCCAGGCAGGGGCCTGGAGACTTGGGATTCTGGGTAGCAACATATAAACCTTGGATAATGGTTCTCTCTCTTTTGAAAACAAGCCTCCAGATGTCTTTGAGGACCCCCTTGGCCCCATTCCTCAGTCCTTGTGGCTGGGGAGGAGCCTTCCTTATCCTGAGTGCAGGGGAGAGATGTGACCTAGGTATAAGCTGATCAGCACATAGCACCCTCTCAACCCTGAGTCCAGACATAGGTGTATGACCCAATCTGAGCCTGCAGAGACTACGGGGACAAGGACCGGCGTGGATGCAGGAATGGACAGGCTGCACAGGAGCGGCCAACCACTGCACAAACTAAGGAGTGAGCCTGCCTGAACCTCGAGCCAACAAGGAGGAGAGAAGGAGAGAGAGACCGGACCCGGCCCACGTCGTCCGATGATAGATTCAGGCCAGAGCTGCTGTTGCCCAGGGCTTCTCGGCTGCATGAGCCAATAAAAAAAATTCTCGTTGCTGCTTCAGGTACTTAAGATGGGGGTTCTTGTCTTCACAAATAAAGCCCCGCCCCGCCATTACCAGCCAGAATGACTTCACTGAAACTGGTCCATTTTACAGAACAGTGTCCCAGGCAGGGCAGGACATACTGACGTGCTAGGGCAGTGTATTTCACTTGATAATAGGAAACCAAGCAATATATTTAAAACATGGGGGGGGGAGTAAGGAGGGAGGGGGAGACAGGGGAAGCTGGAACCACAGAAACAAACACAACGGAACCCAGCAGTCTGTGTGCCTATGATCTCTCCCCTCCCTGCAGAATATATCAGAGAGATACGGGGAACTTGACCCCAAGGAGCCACTCTCTGGAGTCGGACATTAATAAAGATGTCTTTGGGGGACCTGGAAACTCATAAAACAGGATCTGGCTGCGTCCCGAGGTGTCAGTGGCAGCTTGCCCAGAGCACTGTCAGGAGCCACTAAAGCTTCGGAAACTCCAGAAATACGGGTTCTGTCTCGTTCTCTCTCTCTCTCTCAAAGAGGAACATCGGATCCACATAAATCCTGACCACTGACATGTGCTGAGCTGTCTGGCAGTTCCAGGCACCCCACCTGACATGTTTCTGCTACCATGACAAACAGAGAAACCGCAGCGAACACAGGCCAAGCCGAGGGCGGCAGCTTCTCCAGCAGCAGCACCCCGCCCCCCTCCCGCCATCTCTGGCCCCCCGCAGGTGTGCGCAGGCTTCCAAGCATGGGGCTGGCCAGAGGAGCCTCCCAGGGACCACAGCTCTGGCCCCTTCTCATCCCACGGGCTGCTTCCTGGAGTCTCCCGCTTGGCCTTCACCGACTCCATGACCCTACTTGGCCCTGTGGCTCTGGCAGGGTGTGTGTCTCCCTTAAGCTGCCCCTAGTCTTGTGATTCTTGTCCAAGTCATTAAAAATTATATCACACAGACTGAGAGGCCCTCTGGGAAGTTGGGCTGAGAAGAAATGACCTCTCTGTCCAAAGGGACCTGATATGGGAGGAAAACAAACACGTAAACAAACAAAAAACCTCAGTCATGGCAACTAAGTGCCAAACATTCTTTCACACGGACTCGGTTTCCAACCTGGACCCGGAGACCCGTGCTAGCCGCTCGGAGCCTCTATTTTCCTCACCAGAGGAAAGAGGCTAGCATCTCTTTGTCCCCAAGATACTGCAAGGACCTAGCATGTGCCTAGCATGTGCCTAGCATACAGAGCCATACAGCAGCTGCCATCCTCGTCACTCTTGCCACCGCTGTGACGACAGGCGGGGAACAAAGATCTGGCTTGGCCAGCTCCACTGCCGGACGGAGCTCAGAAGGCAGGCACCGTGTCTTCTCCTGGTTTCTACGTCCACAGGACAGCCAGAGTGACCTCAAATGCGGTTTAGCCCTGGTTTGAAACGTGCGGGACTTTCTAGCAAACAGCCTCCCTGAGATGACCAGGGCTTACAAATTTTTGGTTTCTCCCTTCCGGCGTTACACAGAGTAGGTGCCCACCCGCACTTAGCAGTGGGACACTGTTGACGGGTTAGAAGGTGCCTGTGTGAACCACACAGTGTCCCTGGCCTGGAGGGGGGGTGGTGGCATTTGTGGAGGTCTCGGAGTCCCCCCGAGTGCAGTGCACATCCCCCACCCCCGCCCTGCACAGCCTAATGTCAGGCCACAGATGCCACCACAGCCCTATCCAGAGCTCGGCTTCAGACACAGATTTTACCTGATCAACAGAGGCTACGGAAAGCAGATGAATGACATTTTGATGAACTTTTCAACTCAATTTGAGAAGCCATGCTACGTTAACCAGAGTCTCCAATGACCCTCCAGAAAACACTCGAGGGAGGGGGCAGTGGAGACCCCTCCAAAGTACAGACTGTGTTTGCGAAGAGATGGCCGTCCAAGCCACAGCATCCCCACGGCTCCTTTCTATGTTGGCGGTCCCAGAGAGACACAGCAGTCCCAAACAAGCACTGTGAGCTCTCTCTCTTCAAGGGGACATGCCCGCATGTTCAAACAGAAGCCGGAAGTCAGCACCACCTGATTTGCACTTGTAAATGCTTTGCTTGTACCTTCCTGTGGGGACCTTTAAAAGAAGATACTGAATTGAACTGAAATTTCCTTTAGCGGCAAAAAAAAAGAAAAGAAAAACCTAATTACATCAGGATAAAAGATCAAGGCAAATCCTTCCCCTGGGCATGCCTCAGTTTCCCCTCTTCTAATGGCGAAACTGTTTGCTCGGAGGGTCTCTTGCCGGTTGTGGTAACGGGCATGGTGGGACCGACCACCGTGATCTGAGACTCGGGGCAGGTGCTCCCATCTACTCAGTTCATGACCGGGACATGGCAAGCAGGGAAGGATGTGAATTGCTCTCTATTTTAAAATGGTCTGTTTACAGGGTAAATTCTGGTTTTAAAAAAAAAACAATAAAGGAATCATTGGGGTCTGTTTCCTGTCACCTTCTCACTTTGGCCCCAGACAGAAGGGTAAACAGCGTCTTTCACGACCTCTGAGGCTCCGTGTGACTCGCCTGGGAAAGCTAACTCTGCTTCCCCTTTTGGCACTGAGACCTGTTCAGACTCAGAGTTGCGGGCTGCTGCGTTTGGGTGGCGATGCCAACCACAGCACCACCTGTGTCTCGGCACACGTAGGGGCTTCTCCAGAGTCATCTAGACCCGTCACCCCACAGCCCCCAGCCTGAAGCAAGCTGCGGTAGTCACAGGCGGGAACACAGTGGTGGCATGCTGCTATTTTTACCCGGAAGGGTTTTCTATTTGTGCTTTCTTTCCCCAGTATTGCTTCAAGGAAAGCCAGGTCCACTAAACTTTCACCAACAAATACTCCCCTGAACTACACCCAGCACATTCCTTCCTGCACGCCTTTGTGCCCAGAAACACACAGTCCCCCACCTGTCACTTGTCAAAGCAGATGTCGGGGCCAGGTCAGACAGAGCAGAGGTGAGTGAAGCAGCTTGTAGGTAAGACAGGGCATAGCTGTTACCCGAAACCCCCAAATCCAGAAGGTTCTGGACATTGCAAGTTTGCTGCAAATCACTGGCAAAACTCGGCCTGATCACATCCTCTTTGGCAGCAAAACCTGGCCGGAACAGATGCGAGGCTACTTAAGGCCTTCGCTTATTGAACATAGTGTGCATATTCATACATTTTCCTGCAGAAATATTAGTGGATTCATCAGGGGGGAGGGAAAACCACAAGGGAGGGTATAAGGTCATAGAGTGTACGTATTCTGTTATCTCTCTAAAATCTAAAAAATTCTGAATTTGGAAATGCCTGTGACCCCTAAAATTTTGGATGAAGACTCGCGGGTCTGAACAATAGGGAGGGGTAAGGGCCTTCAGAAAAGTGAATCGGGGGCCTGGGCAAAGCGCCTACCCTGTAGTTGTTGTGGGGTGAGTGTTGCCAGAACTTTCAAATTTTCAAAAGAAGTAGAAATCGTAGACATTGATGTGCTTTCTGTCCCCATTTGTAAGACGCCGTGCAGGCCACACAAAACCTGTCTTTGTAGCTTCTTGGCTGGAATCGCTCATTTAGCCTCCAATGCGACTGCCACCACTGTGTTCCCAGAGCCCTCCTGTGCCATGGACCAAACTGTGTGTCCCCCAAACCCACGTATTGAGCCCCTAACCCACAGTGTGACCGTACTTGGAGGGAGGGCTTAAGGGAGTTTAATAGGGTTAATGCGGTCATAGGGTAGGACGCTACCCTGACTGGTGTCCTTGTAAAAAGAACAGGAGACCTCAGAGAGCACGCTCTCCCCACCCCCCTTCTTTCTCTCTCTCTCTGCATTTACATGGAGGAAAGGTCACATGAGAGGCTCTCACCAGAAACTACCCCTGACGGTACCTTGACCTGGAACTTCCAGACTCCAGAACTCCGAGAAGATAAATCTGTTGTTTAAGCCTCCCAGTGACACTGTGTTGGGGCTGGCCGGCACACACCACTCGTCAGGAGCTTCCCTTGCCCCTCTCCAACATTCCCAACATCTTACTTTACCCCACCATGGTGTTTTCCTCCTTTGCTCCATCCTATCCACGGCTGGTGGGTTATCCACAGACCGCCCTGAGCACAGTGCGCGGGACAAGGTACACCGTCGAGAATTAGTATCTGTTATTGTCATCTATTGTTACCATGGTTGCCATTCTCCTTACACTATTCTGGAGAGCACAGGCATGTCTCAGCAGTTTGTTATTTGATTTTTTGGTAACAAATCTTTACGGTCCTACATCAAACCTGGGGGATGTCTCTCGCCAGAGGGTGTCTTGGAGGCAGCCACCCACCCGGATCCAGGACCCAGGCAAGTTCCTGGCCTCTGGGTCCTTCAGTCTCCCTAATGGTAAATCATTTGTTTCTTCTCTGCCTCCCCCCTGCCATCAACTTCCACACCACACATGCTACCTGTGCACATACACACATATACAAATACACAAACATGCACACACAACTGCACCTGTCACACGTACACACCAACACACAAATACACAAACACAAACATGCACACACAACTGCACCTGTCACACGTACACACCAACACACAAATACACAAACATCACAAGGCAACAATGTAATGAATCGAATAATCTTACGGAGAAAAGGGGGAAAGAAGGTGCAAGGAAGGTAATGAAACTAAAACTGACTTTGGCGAGGGGAAGGTGAGCTAGGACAAGCGGGTCAGGGCAGAGACGGGGAACGTCAGCCACCGCAGCGCCGGGGTGGCGAGAGCATCTCCGCTGGCCTGGAACAGAGTGGTCCAGGGTTGACCCAGAGTTCTCAGGTTCCAGTCTCAGCTCCCTTGACCCAGGACAAATTACTGAGCCGACCTAGGCCTCAGTTTCCTCAGTGATAAATGAAAACTCTGAGCTGACTGGCCTCTCAGCGTGGGCGTGAGAAATAAATGAGTAGTGCTCGGGAAACAAAAATGCGCCAAGGCGTAATGCTCAGTAAACACGCTGTTCCCCTGGCAAATGCTGGCTGTCACTGTCAGTGATGATACCACACGATTGGCCCATCTGGCTGGGCACCAGGACCAACTTCCAGTTCACAGTGTTCTATTTCAGCATACTTAACCTCTGTGTGGCCGAGGGGCTCGGCTCTAGATGCCATTATAGCTTTATGATATACAGACTATTGAGATGTATATTCTCCTGTAAAATATCTTTATAAATACAAACTGATCATGTAACTATGTCAAGGAGCAAAGAACACTTATAGAGGCCAACTGGCCATGTCTCCCTCCAGCTCAGAGAGAGGCATGGGGGGTGAGGGGAGAGGGAGGGAGTGGTGAATCTTTCAGCAAAAAAAAAAAAAAGATATATATATAAGCCTTCATGGGGAATTCCCATTTCCCACTGCAATGAGCTGAGGTGCCCGCTGCACGTTTTTACCGCAGACGACTCCTCAGCACCTTGCCGACTCTCTCAACCTCTTTCCTCATTTTGCCCATCTGTAAAATGGGGGTGACAATAACAGAACAGCAGCTACTCCATAGGTATTTGGGAATATTAAACAGGTGAACACTTGTAAAGATCTAAGCACAGAACAAAAGCGCCTGGCACATTTTGGCGGCCCAGAAATGTCAGCTGGCCGTCTGTCACCTCGCCCAGGGGCCAGGTGGAGGCCACACAGACTCAGTCTGTTCTGGGAGCTTTGGAAGCTCAGCAACTGGGGTTAACGGGGCTTCTGAGAGCTGAGTCAGCCCGACCGGAGAGTGATGTGGAGACTCGGTTATTCCCTCCCTCTCTTTTTTTTTTTAATTCGCCTTTACTGCCCTTTGCCAACCTTCCCAACACCATTGAAAACCAGCCGGGTGATTATCGTAGGATAAAAGCTTTTATCATGAAAAGTTTGTTTGAGAAAGCTCGAACTGCGCTTCTCACTGCCGGCTTTCCCGCACGCCGGGGCTCTGTCCACAGGCCAAGATTATCTCTCTCTGTTAAGGGTTTAAAACCCTACAAGCCGGCCATGCAAGTGACCAGGATCAGATTATGATAACAAGATCATGTCCAGTTACAAAAACAAGTGTCCAAACTTTTCTCATGTCACTTTCTCCCCGGGTCCCTTCTGAGAGGCGGGCTCAGCTCATTTTGAAGGCAGTGCTTTGAACTGAATTCATGGGGCATTTGCATAAGAAGATTTGAGGCTGAAGAATGGTTGCTATTGCATCTGTCCATTAATATGCCTGCTAATTCAGCACATTGTAAGCCTATTGACGGCCCACAAAGGGCTCAAATTCAAGGACAGTTATCCTATGGCCATTGTGAACGCTTCAATGCAAGGAATATGTTCACTCGAGGAATACAGTTGTTACAATTAGATATTTTTCATGAAACATTATAAAGAGCTAATGACAACCAGAAGCACAATACCGCAACAACCACCAAGAAACGTCCAGAATTCCGCTCCCTCCGGCTCCCTCCTCATCTCCCCCGGTACTTATTTTCCCAGATGCAGCCGGCTGGTGATGGATGGAGTTCTCCAAATGTGAATGCACATTTATCTTGCTCCCTAAATTTAAATAAAAAGCAAAATGAAATAAACAGATCCCGGCAGAAGAGGAGAAACCCACATTGCAGGCATAAATAGTGGTTAATTTAATCCCGTTTATGAAAAACTTCACACTGTCACCTCCGAGGGATACGCAAGGCTGTGTTTCAGAGCCAAGATGAATTATTGGAGGGGAGAAAGCGCCTCCCTTTCCGAGAGGCTGAGGAAGGATGTTTATGCAGATCTAGGAAAATTCAAAACAGGCGGAGAAATGGGGCTGGCGGTGGCGGTGCGTGGGCGGCCAGGGTGAGGGGTTGGGGGGGGGCCCTGGCATTTCAGTAACAAAGTCGCCTCTCTCAGGCAGGTACTTGTTAAAGGGCCCCGTTGGGAAGGCAGGAGAGGCTGGCAGGAACTTTCTAAACAAGTGGGGGCGAAAGGCTGTCTCCAGCGGGGTGGTTGTTGTCCACGCATTGTACCCGGCCCCCTCTCGGCCGGCCATTGTCACAGGGGCCCATCCAGCCCCTGGCCCGAGCACTGGTTGTATTTTTCTCACTTTACATCCCTCAGAAAAGACATCAAAGCCCAGGGAGATGTGCTTTTTGCTTTGTCTGGTGTCTGGTTCTCAACATGTGGCTTCCCGGGCCAAACCTCGGCACCTTTTAACCTATTCTGTTCAGCTTAGGCCTGAGCTGTATTTGAGCATTAGGGAAACTATAGTAACCGATAATCTGCCCGCGGCTGAAAAGAAACTATGTATCTTGTCACACAAGAGCTGTCGGTCGATAGCGGTCCTAGGCGAGACCCTTTAGGGGTGCCTGGCTTTTTTCCCCCCCGGGCTCAGCCTGCGCTGCTGCAAAGGCGGCCGGACCCTTTGCCTTTCTGGCACTGAGGACCCGTGTTCATGTCCATTTATATTTTAACAAGTAAGGCATTGTCCCTTGCAACATATCAGCATTTGATTATCTATTACAAATGTTTTCATCAAGTCAGAAATGAGGCCTCCTCACAAAAGGGAGAAAAAATCCTTTGGTGCTGCCCAGGGGTGGGGCAGAAACTGGGTTTTTTTTTTTTTTCTTGGTGGGATTTCAGGATCTTGGGCACATCAGGTTGAACCTGTTGCTTCATCCAAAGGGAAAAAAAAAAAAAAAGGCACCAGGGAACCCCAAAGCAGGATAGTTAAAGATGCAATTACACGGACCAAGCTGGGCTGAGCAGGGTAGGGTGGGGGGGCTACTGACTGTATCAGCTCCAGAGCCTCACTCCAAGGGCTTGGCTCCCACTTCTACCTCTCACAAGCTGTGCAGCCCCGAGCAAATCTCTTGCAGTCTGTGAACTTCACGTTCCCTCCTCTTAAAATGGGAATACTAACAGGCCCTACGTGGAAGGCCTCTGGAGGATTAGCTGAGAGCACAGGGCCCTGTGTATGGCAAGCACTCCAAAAGGGTTGGCTGCAGGAGCTGTTTAACCAGCAAATACTGCAGCAGGGACAAAAGCAGAGACGGGGGCAGGCAACTCCGTGCTCGGGTTCCCAGTGGATAAATTATAGCAGTTACTACTGTTATTATTATTGGATCTTGCCTTTATTGATAGGCCACCCTGTTAAAGGAGTACAGAAAGAGCCCTGGCCCGGTGGCTAGGTTGATTGGAGCACCGTCCTGTACGCCAGAAGGATGTGGGTTTGATCCCGGGCTGGGGCATGCACGGGAGGGAACCCATCGATGTTCCTCCCCCTTTCTCTCTCTCTCTCTTCCCTTCCTCTCTCTCAAATCCATAAACGTATCCTCAGGTGAGAACTTGAAAACAAATAAACTATTTCTTTAACAAACATACAATAAACATGAAATAAAATAGAAACCAATAAGAAGAAAGAGTCATTGTCAAACTAACTAACACGATCCAGAAATACAGAGCACAGAAACCAAAAGTGTCCGGAACCGCCAGAGCCTCACCCTCCTGAGCAGGCACAGGGTTGGGGTGGAACCGAGGGAGGTGCCGGCTCTTGGTCCGCCCAGGGCAGACTCTGTGCCCTGGGTGCCTGGCCTGCCTCCCGGTCCCTGGCTCTGCTCCCGGCAGCACTGCCCGTGCAGAGCGGGACCCACTGCCTTGCAGAGTTTCTCACTGCGGGCACCAACTTCTCATCATGTTTTTGGCAGCGTGGGCTCTCACCATGCGGACGGCGAGGGGCTCGGTTTTGCACTTACCCAGTAGATGTGGGGCACCTTTCCATGCTGAAGAGATCAGCCCTGCCGGACTCCTACATCTTTTTTTTCTTTAAACAAATAAAATAAAATAAAAATAAAATAATAAAATAAAATAAAATAAAATAAAATAAAATAATAAAATAAAATAAAATAAAATAAAATAAAATAAAATAAAATAAAATAAAATAAAATAAAATAAAATAAATCCACTTCCTTTGATTGTCTTGCAGTTATGGAACACAGAAACAACTTGGTGACCCTGCAAGACCGTAAAAATACTTCTGTGGAACTAAGAACAGCTCATTTTTTATTGGGTCTTGATTTTGAGCCTGTGCCACGCCTTCCTCTGTGAGGATGCATTTGATCTTTATGACAGCCATGGAAGGCTAGTAGGTATCAGTATCATCCCAATCTCCCAGAGAAGGAGACTGAGGCAAGAGCGAAGTTCAGTAACTTGTCTGAGCCATGAAGCTGCGGTATGAGAGTCCACATAGAACTCAGGCCCCTCGAGCCGAGTTGCCGAAGCAAATACACACGTGCGTGCACACGCACACACATTTTACAAAGATAGCATCCTGTTCTGTGTATTGTTTTGCAACGTCTTGCTTTAACTTAACCCTGCATCCCAGACACCTTCCCTGGATGGTTGCAAAGCGACCCACTGCATATAACACAAATGTATTTAGGTTGTTGCCAGTGTTTTGCTCCTCCTGGAAAACGTGTTGCCTGGAAGGGCTAAACACTTGCCCCTTGAGAGGCAGATGTTTATGATGCTCCTTTCCTAGGGAAGCCACTGAGGCTCAGAGTCCATAGGACTGGTCCAGGGTCAGGAGTGAGACAGCAGCAGGCGAAGCCGGCGGGTAGAAGTACACCTAGGAAACATTTCTGGCTCTCCAGGGAGGGCTGGGAGAAATTCCCAAGCTGAGGCACCCTCTTCCTGAGCCAGTGAAGAAGGCAGGGCTTAGGGCTGGGGGAAGACAATTTAACAAGCACCCCTTTCTGGTGTTTCAATATGCAAACCACAGACTGGATGGACAACCATATACATTTCAGCCGACTGTGCACACAGGACTACAAACCTAGCCATCCCTGAGCTCAGGGCAGGCAGTCCAGCACCCTCTCCCCGGCCCCACTGAACAGACAGAAACCAGGGCTGCAACACCCCCAGAGTGAGACCCAGATGTGCGAACTTAAGCTGCCTGATGAGCCCCTCTTAGCATCTTTCTGCTGGTTCAGTGTCTTGCTGCCTGAGGGTAGGGGAAGACAGCAGCCTCTTTCCAGCCTCTTCTTGCCCCTCATCCTGCTCCCCCAGCCTCAGTCTTTGATTAAAGGCAGAATCCCATCATCTCTGAGACCCTAGAAATCACCCAGTCTACTCACTGTGTTACAGATGGGGAAGCTGAGGCACAGAGAGGGCATGTGACTTGTCCAAAGTCACGGAGCATAGACATAGCCAAACTGGGAGAAGGAAAAAACTGGGTCTCTCTCTCCACGCAAAACTGTGTCCACCCGATTATGTGTTTCACTGGCAGCATCCACTGTCTGCCAGGCACGGTGCTGCACCCTCTGTATGCAAAGCCAGGTGAGACACGGAGTTCACCTCTAAAAACTTTTAAGAATCTCACTGAGGAGAGAGAGAAAACTCCGATTGGGTGGTGCATTAGTCAGCTTGGGCTGTCATAATGCAGGACCAGGTGGGGTGCTTAGATGGGAAGTCCAAGACCAAGTTGCTGACCAGTTGGGCTTCTGGTGGTGGTTCTCTTCCTGGTCTACAGATGGCCACCTTCTCACTGTGTCCACACAGGGCCTTTTCCCCATGTATGAGCATGGAAAAAGATCTCTCTCTCCACCCCCCACCCCCCCGCCAACCATAAGGCTCTCAATTCAATAGGATTTGCACCCTATTATTATGATTTTATTTACCCTTAATTGTCTCCTGAAAATCCTGTCTTCAAATATAATGACATTGTGGACTGAGCTTCAACATATAAACTGGGGGTGGGGTGAGGGGTCACAATGTAGTTGATAGCAGCTAGTAATAAATACAGGGTCCCCTCCCATCTGAAAATAGAACGCCCCTATGAAACCTTTCCTAAACCGAAATGGCATAAAGTGAAGGAGCAGTTTCCATTCATCTGTATGCCTTAATTTCATTCACCACCATTGAAAAGCAAACTTTTGAAAAGAAAGCAATGCCTGTAAAGTAATTAATAATAATAATAATAATAATAACAATAATAAATAGCTTGCATTTATTGAGCACTTCCTGTGTACCAGGCATGGCGCCAATCACTTTATACCAATCCATCATTTAACCCATACAGCAGCTATCACCATCCCTGTTTTACCAATGAGTTAACTGAGGCCCCTGGAGAGGTTACGTGACTTGCCTAAGGACACCCAAAGTGACCCCAGTTCTGAGGGGGAGGTTGGGGAAAGCTTCAGGGGGAAGGTGATAGCTGAGAGAGATTGCAGAGCACCCGCGGGAGCAAGTGGTCAGCCCATGCTCCCTCCCGCTGAATCAAAGGATGCGTTTATCTCCCTAACCCGCATGTTCCTTTAAAAAAAATTCCTAACGGCGGCCAGGCTGGGGCTGGGGAAATGGTGCACTTGCTACAAAGTTGCCGGACTCCGAACTGAAGTTGGCTGCGCTCGGCTTTCCCAGTGACCTAACACTGCTTGGCAACTGGCTGCCTTCTGCTTTTGACAGCATGGCATATTTGCTCATTTACTGGGTGCGTGTGAAGATCAAATGGGTTAAGATTCTTCTCTTTAAGCAGCAGGGAAAAGGACATCAAAAAGGTGTACATTTCATTTCCCCAGTTTTGATTAAGTCAAGCATGAAATGAAATGTAATACCCTCAAGTGGTCGGGTTTACACCATTGATGGCGTTACTTCTGCTTCAGGAGGTCCAATCAGCCCTGGGCCGGGGGAGCAAGCTAACAGTTCTAGGGTGGCCAGATGGACGGGGTTTACCGTGGTTGAAAAGGCAGCTTAGTGCTCGCCTCTTCAAGCCAACTGTGTGAAATCCTGGTGTGGCCCCCCCTCCCCTGCGGTTGGCCCTCCCGCTGCCCCCGGCTCCCTCTCTCATCCCGTTCCTGGAAGGATCCTGTTCACAATCCCTGGGGCTGCAGTGAGCAAAAGGGGACACACCCTGGAGTGTCTGCTGGGGTGGGGTGGCCCCAAAGGGAATCAGCATTCAGGAGAAGAAGACCACGTCCCTGTAGAGCTGTCTCCAGAACTGGTTAATAAAGTGGTCCCTGGTTGGGAAGCCCAGGGCATCCCTGTGGGCCAGGTAGGGCTCTGGGCCCTGGAGAGGTGAACTGTGCCACCTGGCTCTGTGTGCTCTAGAAAAATCCTATGAGGTTGGCTTGGAAGCATTAAAGAAAGAGGTGAAGGAGACTCTGGGACTCACCAGCAGAAACATACCCTGGGTCAGTCTCAGGCAAACTTTGTGCAGGTTGAAGCTACTTTATCCATTGGCCCGGGGCCTACTTTTGAAGGGCTCATGGCAGGTTTCCTGTCTGAAAACAAAGTTGGAACCCTGGCTTCAAAAGAGAAAAAGAAAAACTGTCAGCTCCAACTGATGCAACGTTTAATGAACCGTTGAGCCAGGCAGGACTGTGAGGACCCCCGACGCTGAGCCCACCACATGGTCTGCAGACAATGAATGGATCCGGAGAAAATAAAGGGGGACTGTTCTCACAGGAGCAGAACTCAGAATTGATTCCAGTACCCTAAAAATGCTTCCAGGAGGTGTTTTGGGCATGAAGAAGACTTTACTTAATGTGAGAAGTGGAAGCCCTGTAGATATCGGGCAGGATGGAATAAGGAGACTCCCCACCATTCAAAGCATGGCCAGCCTCATGGGACGTGAAAACAGCTCCAAGCTGAGACCTGCCGTCTCAGGTCTGAAATCAAGTGTAGCCCTCCTCAGGCGGCAAAAGACCCACTTTCCAGAAGTGCTTTCTGGAAGATTCTACTCCAGGCTCTGCTGAACGCTTCAGGCCCTCAACAGCTGGGAGAGAATAGCAAGGCTTTGGGAAGAACTTAATAGAATCCTTAATGCGGCTAACAATCCTCTGCTATTGAATTGCATTAAGTAGATACTATCGAAGCACAAAAAGCCAAATAGCTCGACATCACCCTCATTGGGCATAGCCCCCCCCCCCTTCTCCCCTCAGCCTGGGACCATTTTATGGGCTTCCCCATTGTTCCTGGGCTCCCCAGGTTAGCTTTAAGCTGCAAATGATACCCTGAAAGGAAAAGAACTGTGGTTTTTCTCTTCTTCTCCTTCTCCTTCTTCCCTCCCTCTGTCTCTCTCTGTCTCTGTCTCTGTCTCTCTCTCTCTCTCTCTCACTCTCTCTCTCCCCCACCCCCTGCCACCCCCGTCTCTCTCTCACAGAATGGCCCGCGCAGAAAGAAAACCATTTTCGGCCATACAGAAATGAAAGGCGCTGTTACCATGGCTCGGACCGTGGCAAATGAAACACATCATGGGTCCGGGAGCTGAAAGCCCCGCTCGGCGGCTTTATCCTGGAGCTGCGGAATGCGGTCCACGTGAGGACACAAACAACTCCGACTCCTACGAATTAATAGGCCGGGCTTGACCCATTTCCCTTTGTCTGAGGCCCAACGGGCAGGCATTAGGGTGTGGGAGGAGAAGGTGAAGGGAGGGGAGAATCTTATTTGATTAAAAAAAATATCCAATAATCTAGCTGAATAGGAGGGAGTGTGTTTGGCAAGCCTCTTTAAGACGGGCCTTCGGAATCAATGGCGAGCCAGCGCCAGCGCTGGAAGTCTCGTCCGTTGCTCTGATCAAAATGCTTTTTAGGGGGAAAAAAAAAAAAAAAGGTCTCCATAGAATTGTTTGCAAACTGCAAAGTGCTTCAGCGACTGACATGAAAATGCTGGAAGCTGGAAACCTATTCCCAGGCAGAGACCTTCTCCGTCACCTTGGCGGGTGAATAATTGTGCCTTTTGCATACGCCTTGTCATCAGCAGCAGGAATGAGGGGGCCCCAAGGACCGCCCCGGCAGCGCGGGTGTTGAACCAGTAGAGTAAATTAAAACACGGATTAGAGCCAATGTGATTGGGGATGACAAGCAGGGCGGGGGCAGCCACGGATGGAGCCGTGTAGCCCATATGGTCCTCAGGCAGCCCACGCAGCGCAGCCCCCGGCCTGCTCCAGCTGCCCGGCTGAAGGGGGCCTTCAGGAGGCCTCCAGCCGTTTGCTGGAACTGGGAAAATTCGTTTCTCTTCTTTGCAAGTTCCAGGAATACCACCAGCTGCTACCAGGTACTTGAAGGGTTCAGTGGTGACACCCGTGGTCCCTAGTCCCACCTGGTACTCAGGGGAAGGGAGGGCTGGTGCTCGGCAGGGCACGCTCTGATGGGCAGGCCCACCCTTGTTTGGTTACCTAGTTTGAATTCGGAGAAGAAACTTTCTGGGCCATGGAAAGCAGGTGAAAGGTGGCACCCCATCCAATCTGGTTGCCATGGTCACGGGTGAGGAGCCAGGGCTGCCTTGGCAACAGCTCTTAGTAACGCTGGTGAAGAGTTAAGCATCTATCACGTTCTACAAGTTGTAGCTTTATTTTCAGGACCTGTGTGAACGGTCTGGGCAGACAGTACCCTGTCAAAGTGCCCAGGAGGGACCAGCTAGCTCTGTAATCTAGTCCACATTCTGTTTACCAAGCCTTTGTTTTGGTGCAAGGGACTGTCCCCCGTTTTCCACAAGTGTCCCATATGAGCTCGCTGTGGCCCCAGATGGGTCACGGCCTCGGTACACCTCCAACCACCATCACCCCCTTTTTACTGATGAGCAAACTGAGGCTCAGGCAAGTTCAACAATCTGCCTGCAGTCACGGAGAACAGAAGTAAAGGGCTAGGCCTCCCATGAGCTCTGCACAGCCCGCACCAGAATCCTGCAGCGCTAGTGTGCACGGGCATGTGGACGCATGCACGCACCTATGCACACTGCAAATCAAGGCTCTTCTGGAACCAGCCATAGACAGCACACTCGCCTGCCCTCCTGCTGAGAAGAAACTGCCCCCCTCAGTGACAAGGGGGTCCTCTCAGGGCAGCCTTGGCCCTTTCCCAGCTCCCATTCAACTTATTCCATGAAGTCTGTTTTAGGCTCTAATATCTTTCAGGGAGAAAGTTCCACAAACCTGATCTCTTCCTACGTGTCAAAGGGAGAGAAACTCTCATGTGCACGAGACCCCACACTGAAGTGTCACAAATTTTGTCCCATTGCTTTGACTCCTTCATGACCTTCACCTTCGGAAAGACCAGGAAATTCCTTGTGAGCACTTTGCTCTAAAGGGGGTGAAGATGGTGAAGGTGGCAAACGGAAGCTCCATCATTAAAATATTCAGAACGTCAGAGTCTGGGAGGAAGAGTCCGCTCTCTTGCCATTGGTGTCTAATGGGGTTCCATGGCATTTAAAGAGGGACCTCTGATGTCCATTCTCATCTGTGTTGTCTTGCCCAAACTGTCCAGCACGTCCCCCATCTCGGTGAGTGACACACCTGTCCTCCCCAGAGCTCAGGCCTAACGTTGCGGGGCCACCCTTGACTCTTTTCTCCCTTTGCAGCCCATCCACCAGCAAATCGTGGAAGTTCTACCTGTAAAACGTAGCCAACCCCGCTGGTACTGGTCCAAGCCACCGCCATTGTCTGGATGGTCGGGCCATCCTGCTAACAGCTTCCTGGTCTCCACCTGCTTCTACGTCACAACCTTTAAAAAGAGTCCTCTGCTCCGAACCCTGTGACGGCTTCTCGTGGAACTCAGCATGAAAGCCGAAGTCCTTGTCATGACCTACAAGACCCCTCACCACCTGTGCCCTAGCCACCTCTGTCCTTTCCTCTCCCCTCACTCCCAGCTCCCCAGATCACTGAACTCCAGCCACGTGGGCTCCTCAACGTGTCTCCCACTCACTGAGCACCCACCCCCGCCCAACCCAGGGCTTTCCTTGCTGACCCCTCTCCTAGACCGCTGTTCCCTCAGATGGTTCACACCACCATTTCCTGTCTTCAGGGCTCCTTTCAAATGCCACCTCATCAGGGAGCCGCCCCTGGCCCCCCTAAATGAAATAGCTATGCCCGTGCTATGCTTGTGTCACTCCTGTTCCCCACCTTGTTTGTTTTTTTCTTCTTAGCACTTAAATTTCCTCTGTTTTACCTGCAACTGTATCTTAAGACTTAACTCAGTGCGTGGTACAGAGAACATACCCAAGAACTATCAGTGAAATTGATGAATGAATGAGTGAATGAATGAATGAACGAACACATGGTTTTCTAACCTGGAGTAGAATGCAAAAACAGCTTTCTCCATGTGTAAGCATGGCCCTGATTCCCTCCCCGCCTTATCCCTCCTTCCCTTCCTTCTCCCTTCCAAAGAGACATCTCCAATGCCTGTAGGGTACCACATAGCCAGTGGATGAGAGAGAAATTGTAATAAGCATTTTACATTGAAGTCAAAGTGCTTTATACTTTTGAAAACCTCCCTCTTTTGTTTCATCTATTTCTGGAGGAGCAGAAGAAGGAAAAGCACAGAGAGGTTAATGACTTGTCTGGGGATGCCCAGCAAATTAGTGGGGTAGGGGGGTAGGTGCTTGTGTGTGTGAGCGTGCGCATGCGTGTGTGTGTATGTGTGTTTTCTTGGCAGCAGGAGGTCCACGTGTGCCTTGATGAGCAGGAACTCCTGAAGCTAAAGACCTGGAGGTAAAGAGCTGGAGCTCCTGACCTTCTTCCTTCCCTGCGCAGCCCTGGGTCTGCCCTGCAGAGCTGGGATTCCTATGCTGAGTGCCTTAGAAGGAGGGAGAGAGGGGTTCCTGAACATTTCTGGAAGCCCCTTGATTCTGGGCTGGGGGAGAGAAAAGGAGGCCTTGAAGGAGCAGGGGGTCTCACAGATCTGCCTGAGCACAGCCCCAGGCACATGGCAATGAATCAGGAAAGGTTTACTGTTATCGCTCTTGTTTTGTTGGTTTTATTCCCTGATCCTTGGCTTCCACCAACACCAGTTACAAGCGGTGGCAAACAAATTAACTGTGGGTGTCCAAATGAAACAATGCAGTAATTTATTGAATACAAGCATTGTTTACTAAAAAAAAATCCAAACTGGGTAAAACTTTTGTAACTTTAAAAAACATCATTTAGCCCCAGCTGGTGTGGCTCAGTGGATTGAGTGCCGGCCTGTGAACCAAAGGGTCACTAGTTCGAGTCCCAGTCAGGGCATAGGCCTGGGTTGTGGGCCAGGCCCCCAGTAGGGGGCACTCGAGAGACAACCACACCTTGATGTTTCTCTCCCTCTTTTTCTCCATCCCTTCCCCTTTTCTCTAAAAATAAATAAATAAAGTCTTTTAAGAAAAACATCATTTAAACTAAAAAGGGCTTCACAACCACATGCAATTCTGGTCCTGCACCTGGTCTTGTACTGCAGAGGAGGGGGAATGTGGAGAACAGCGTTGGGTCAGCTGACCAACCTGAAACACAAAGGGTAATTAGATAGAAGTTCCCGTATCACGGTTAATTTTACTGACGTTGATAACTATATTGCAGCTACTCAAGAGAGTCTTCCTGCTCTTAGGTAATGCCCATGGACATGTGGGGTGGGGGGTATGTAACTTGGGGTACCTAACTTACCCTCCAGTAGGTGAAAGAAGCAAATGCGGGGTGTGTGTGTGTGTGTGTGTGTGTGTGTGTGTGTGTCACACATGAGTGATAAAGTGATGAGATAAAACGCTAACAGTCGTTGAGTCTAGGGAAAGGGGGTGCCTTATGCTATTTTTTAACTTCGGGGACTTCTCCGTGAATGCGCAGTCACTTCCAAACGGTACTTCCTGTTGCCGAGAAAACACACATATACACACACACGCATGCGCACGCTCACACACACAAGCACCTACCCCCCTACCCCACTAATTTGCTGGGCATCCCCAGACAAGTCATTAACCTCTCTGTGCTTTTCCTTCTTCTGCTCCTCCAGAAATAGATGAAACAAAAGAGGGAGGTTTTCAAAAGTATAAAGCACTTTGACTTCAATGTAAAATGCTTATTACAATTTCTCTCTCATCCAATGGCTATGTGGTACCCTACAACGGTTGAAAACAAGACACTGCTCACTGTTCAGTACTATGATTTTCATGTGAACTTACAGAGAAGCACAGGGAACATGGCCAAATTGGAAGAAAAATAGGAGGTGTGCTTACCAACCTCAAAGCCAACACTAGAAGAAAATTCTGGCCTGTAAATGGAGAAGGTGGTTTTGTTTTTGTTTTTTGGGGGTTTTTTTTTTTGGCTTGTTTGTTTTGTTTGCTGGTGGTGGCAGCTTTTTGTTTTGGGTGTTTGGAGTGTCTGCAAGGCCCTCAACACTCTGAAAAATTGCATTTCATCCTACAGCATCAGGAACCTTTGGAAGATGATTAAATGCAGCATGCTTGATAACTCTAGATGCTTCTAGGCAAGGAAGCTTCTTTGAAGTAGTTTAGCACTTCAGAGGTTCACATGTTAATTGTATGCAAAGAGATGAACACTTAGGCAAACTTCAATGTGAGGAGATTTGCATAAAGGATTAGGACGACCCACTGGCCCTCCAAAACATTCTTCCCTCTGAAAACGGGTGTGCTGACTCTCAGATCCCCCAAATTTCTTTGTGTTTGCATTGAAGGCCGACTTAATCCTTTCTTCATTCGCAACTTCTTGCTAAACCTCCCAGGCCTCTGTTTTGAGAGCCCGGGATCTTCCTGCTCCCTAGTCGCGGGGAGTTTTCCCTTCATTAATTTCTCTAAGAAGATTACGGACTGCTTGTTTGTTGTTGTTGAAGCAACTAATTTCCCTAAAGCTCTTTGTTTTTACAACTGGTTTACACTTTAATGCCCTTGATTGAATTTCAACAACAAGGGATCAACTTGACCAACCAAGTCTCTCCAGAAAGAAAACTCAGAGTGAGAACCCAGTGCAAAACTATGTGGACCACAGGCCTGCTTTAAAAATACACATTCAGTCATGTGGACAGTTTGCAAAGCGATGTGCCCTAATTAGCATCTCACTCAGGCCCTGGTTTCCTTCCTAAAGTCAAGGTGACCTTCACTGAAACGGAATTTCTGTAAATTGCTCAGTGATGGTGGAGGTAGCATCCCACGAGGGCTTGTCAGTGCAGAAGGATTTTGAGTTTGGCTTATGTCTTTCTTTCTTTCTTTCTTTCTTTCTTTCTTTCTTTCTTTCTTTCTTTCTTTCTTTCTTTCTTTCTTTCTTTCTTTCTTTCTGTCTTGTCTAAGGATGGTACACAATGCTGGGTGGTTCCTAAGAACTTCAATATATACGTTTTGAAAGTGATAAAAAAATGTTAGTATGATCTTCGTTGGAAATTCACTTTTACCAGGATGAGGGTGTGGAAGCTAAGTGGTGACCCCCTTCACACCGATTCACAGCCATTTAAACCTTGGTGCTGGTTAATTACCATAATTGGTCGGTTGGATTAGCAGGAGGAGCTGGGGCTTTGACAAGGGGGTGCCTCTATTTGCTTGGAGATGCCATTGCTGTCCCTCATCCCAAGGACACCAGCTTGGTTATTGAGGGCTGAGACTGGCCTCCAGTTTCTGGGGAATTTCCCCTGCCTTCAGCATCTTGAAGATTGACCCTTGAACTTTCTAAGCCTAAAATGCTATTGATATTCTGTAGTTTGTCAGAAGAAAGGAGCTGGGGGAAGGGCCTGTAGAGGGCCTGGTTGTTGGGCCCTGTGGGAGGGTGGGGCTCAGCATGGCAGCTACCTGGGGATCCGTGGGGCTTCCCAAACGGAGAGGCGGAGCTCCTGGGAGCCTGGTCTGAAGGTGGAGTCTGGGGGACCCCATACTGTTCTGTTGAAGGACTGTTAGCCCACACGTGGTGGCCAAATTGTAAATCTCGGGAACAATGACTGAGTTGTTGGTGCCTATAATGTACAGAGCAATCTACAGGGGGCATCCACCATTGGGAGAGACTGTAAATGAGGAATTCGAATCATCCAGTCCAAAGATCCAGCATCCAGCCCCTCCGTGGGGAAGAATGGCAGGAAATATTGTAACCAGAGAAGCCAATAAAATAAAACACGCAGTTTTGTGTCCCATTAACCTCAAGATTTAATTGCAGAACTCAGCTGGGAAAGGCCTGTTGTGGAGTATGGCAACCCCCTCGTCCCGCACTGTGATGGATTTTGGACCAGAATCTGTTTTAGAGTACGGGATGCATACAGAGCTGAAGACTGTTTTTAAACCACTGCAGTAAAAGGAACCCTGCATTCCAAAGGTTCCAAATGGGTGATGTTAGACTTAGCAGCAAATATTCCAAAAGAGAGGGAAGGGGCCTTCAGAACTCCAGACAGCCAAAACGTAAACGGAACTCAGAGCAACATCTCAGGTCTCAACCAAGCAGAGCCTGTGAACACATCCATTTAACCGAGCACCTAAGTTTTAGGACCTGGAGAATAACAACCTCAACCAATTTGAAATCTGCATGTGGTGACCTCATTAATCAGCGAATTGAGGACATCTAGTTGAGGGACTTTTTGTTTCCTTAGGTGGGAGAGAAATCACACACCCAGCTTTTTTTTTTTTTAATTGTGTTTTAAATTATTTGCTATTATTGTTCTTTAAAGAAGCCTACTATCGTGATTTGGGCTCCACTGTGACTTAGCTGAAGGTGCACAGCTGAACAATAACTATCGTGCACAATCATAGAGTTTAATGAAAGAGAACGTACTCCATCTTTCAGAAGCCGCACCAGTGCCCCGCTATCGATCTGACACCTACCCAGGCGTGTCTTCTTGTCAGAGTGCTTTAATAATCTGATTTTAAAATAGGATTCTTCTTAGAGGATATCTGAGTTTGACCCTTATGCTTCCGGTCACCTATAGTCACGTCGGGGCAATATAATTAGGGGGCAGGCAGGCCCATGCCTGGTTTCATGAGGAAGTGGGCGGGGACGAAGCATCATTACCTGGCAATGACTACAACTTTAGAAACAGTCTCTGTGTACTGGAGCCGCAATGAATAATTAAAAGAAGTGTCACCCGGTCCACTTTAATTAGATCTCAGCGCGTTTTACGATGCGTGAGTGGAGGGGTGTGTCAAGCGGGAGCGGAATTGTGTGTGAGAACCAGAAATGCCTTCCTTAGGCAACTGAGGACACTTGCAACAGGAATCCTACTGTTATTATTATTCAGGAACGAGTTACCGAGTTCTGAAAGGCTGCAGCCACGGAAGGCAGCAGCCACGGTTTGCATGTGGGCCAGCCCCGTCTCCCCTGTCAGCGCGAAGGCTCTCGGAGGCTCCCCGCCCTTCTATCTGGGCCAGCATCGCAATCTGGCTCAATCTGGCTCCTTCTCACATCACCGTGGTTATCAGCCTCAGCAAACGCGACGTGAAAAGCCATCGCTGGCTCAGCCACGTCTGACATCACATCCCGAACCCGCATAAGCAGGTAGGCAGGGCGCAGCTTCAGGGTCAAGCTCCAAAGTCATTCTTATGACCCAGGAAAATCATTTTCAATGACAGCGATGACAAAGGCTGAACACAGGCCCTGGATAAATACATCTGTGAAGGTTGCATTACACAGCCTCGGGGTTACTGTCTGCCCAGGGCACCTCCACCAAGACGTCTAGCGCTGGCAGGCACACACCCACCCCCCTGGAAAAGAGAAGGCTGACCAGCATGTCGACGGGGTGATTCTAACATTGTGCTTAGGAGAGTGAGATCACCCTGCTTTACTGGGCGGTTAAAGAGGATGGAACTCCTTAGAGCTGTCCTGATGTGTTATTAAAAGCGAATAGAGTGACAAAATTCTCAAACTTGGCTACAGACTCACAACATCGTTAAAAAGAGTCTTTATCAAGGAAAGAAGTCGAATTGATAATAATAATGATAATACAGCCCATACCCCTGACCCAGTAGATCAGAAGTCCTGGGGGTTGAACGCAAGCATCAGAGTTTTTTAAAAACTCCCCAGCTGATTCCACATGCAGCCAGGCTGGAGAACCCACCCCGTGGCTTAAGGGAAATTTTGAAATAGGATGCTGGAGGGAACATTTTTATTTTATAACTTCAAGGTTTAATGGCTAGGCGGTAGTTCTCCAGAAACAAACAAAGTAATAATAATCAGTTAAAGATGTCAAAATGTAACAGCCTAATTACTCGGATGCTGCGGGGAAGCTGACACATTTGCTCAGGAGCTGCCTGCTCCCCCAGCCAGGGGTGCTTGTGTTTCTCATTATGGGCGCCCTCGTTCCCCCTTCCTGTCTACAGAACTCACTGGCAACGGGGGCTGCCCTTTATCTCGTATTTAAAACACAAGCAATGACTGAAATTCATTTTCAATTTATTTTCCAATCATATGAAAGGAAGAGAGAGAAAGATTATTCTATTGAATCTTCTGCCGGCTGGTAAAAGGCTAGGAAGGCTTGCTTGGGATGCGCCGCCGAGAGCTTCCCAAGATAGTCCACGGGGAGCAGAGTTAATCGAATAAACTAATCTTGGCTGTGGAGATTAACTCAGGGGCTGCAGGACACGGGCTGAGGCAGAATGCAAATCGCAGAGCCCAGGTGCTGGAGGCGGTGCCGGACCCCCCTCCGGGGCCCCAAAGCTGGGCCCCCTTGCCCCGTTCCTAAATTGGGGAAGTGCGATTGACAGGCAGCAAAGCAGGGAAAATTCCAGGTGGATGGGTGTGGCTTTCTACC
The DNA here is from genome assembly GCA_007922815.1 of Macrotus californicus. NCBI lineage: Eukaryota > Metazoa > Chordata > Mammalia > Chiroptera > Phyllostomidae > Macrotus > Macrotus californicus. The sequence continues at coordinate 113,255 of VMDR010000417.1, read as the reverse complement.
CTGTTCAAGGGGCAGGGCTGCTGCCCTGGGAGGCTGGACCAGCCCCAGCTGCAGGAAGCCCAGGCTGTGTGAGTGCTGCAGGTGACCAGTACCTGGAGGTGAAGATTTGGTTCATAGCGGTTCCTGACAGTGGGTGCATAGCCTGACTCACATGGCCTTTGATTCCCTGTGGCCGAGTGGGGGTGGGGGGACAGTGGTCTGAACACAGCTCCCAGCCTTCCTGTGACCTAGGAGAAAGCCTCAGCCCCTAGGGTGGGAGGGGGTGAGTCACAGGGACCCAGAAGAGCAGAGCTGCCTGAAGCCACAGGGCTGCCCCAGGGACAGCTGTCTCCCAGTTCTGGGGGGATCGATCTGAATGCTGGTCCCCTGGGACCTGCCTCCTCCTGCAACTCCCCCAGCCCCCAGCTGGGGCTCTGAGCCCCTCACCCTGACAGCAAAGGCAGTAGGAAATGACAGCAATGTCCCTCAAGGGGCTTCTTTGGCCCTCTGTGAGTTGACATCTCCCTTTCCTGCCCAGCGCGGAGCCAGCCAGGGCTAATTCTTCCATTCCGCACCTGAAATTAGGGTAAGTGCCTAGTATCTCTTCGAGGGACCATGTGCCCCACCTCCCAAGACGCCAGCCCGGTCTGGGCCCCTCATCTCTCTGCCCCAACACCTCCAGGGGCCCTGTGATGGGTGCCATTCTGGATTTCACCTTTGGCCTCCTCAGATCAACTCTCCACCAGCGGAGAGATCTTGTCACAAGATCCAGGGGACATTCTATGCTTTACTTACTTAGCTTGTAGGATAACACCTGATGGCTTTACTAATGCCCTGTGCCGGGGTCAGTAGAGCAGGTGGTGATAAGTGGTGCTATGCACACACCAGGCAGGCTGGCTTTCAGTCCTGGCTTTGCCACTGACTAGCTGTGGGACCAGGCAGGTCCCTGAGACCCGCTCGAGGCGTGGTCTGTGGCAGAATGGGAGGAAGACCGTGTGGGCTTGTGCAGGGGCCGAATGGGACACCACAGTCTGAGAAGAGTCCCTGGCACTCAGAACACCTCCTGCCATTATTATTCCCTCAAATCTTCTCCGGCCACCCTCTTGTGAGCTTTCTGTTCTCTTCCAACATGACAGGCCCCCTCCTGCCCCAGAGCCTTTGCACATGCTGTTCCCTCCTCCGTGCCTCACCCCTTTCCCCAACAGCGACGGGACCTTGAAGCCCTCCTGGCTTCCCCATCATCAGCCCCTACTGCTGTTGAAATGAGGAAAGATTCTTTCCTGGGTACAGAGGGAGAATCACTCCCCCACCCACCGCTGTGCCTCAAAGCCACCGTCTATCCGCTTGGCTAAACCTGGACCCCAGCGAGTGGCTGGCCGACAGCAGGTAGTGTCTGGAGCTTCACCTGGGGAGTCAGGACTTTTCCTCACCTCGCAAGGACCAGGGCTGAGACTCGAACTCAAGCTTCTCTGCAGGGGGAGCCCCAGTCCTCAAGCACCCCTCTGTAGTGGTGCTCATGCTAGCTATGGTCCTGCAGGAAGGGCCTGCCCCTCACCACTGAGCTGGAAGGCTTCCATACTGAATGCAAGAACTTGTCCTTGAACTACGGGTACTCTCAGTTGCAGTGTTTCCAGGGAAAAATAAAACCCCAAATGACTTCAAATTTGCACTGCAGCCCCTCTTGCAAGTCCCAATGCCAATGGCCCCTCTTCCAGGGACCGGTCCCTAGCTGCCTACCCCTCCTCCACCCCTCCCCTCCCCCCACTTTCCCCATTCTGACTGGAATATAAACCCCCACTACTCTGAGCCCCCGTGGTAGGGACCATTTGGATTCAAACTGGCAGCTCCCTCTCTGAATGCCGGGGTGTCGGGTACGTGCTGGGGGTGGGGTGTTTCATACATGTCTCAGAGCCAAATCAGAAAGCAAGAGCCCATCCTCATAACAAGCTGCCACTGAGCAGGCACATCCACCCCAGCCACAGGTTCAGATGTATGAAAGAGACCTGTATTTCTCCATAACAGAACTAGATTTTCCTCTCCAGCCCAGATTCGACCCAAGAGTAGAAAACCTGACTTCGTGAATGGAGATAAGCCCAGTTCCGATGTCCCCCTTTACTCTCCTTTGGATAAAGAATTCAGGCAAATGCGGAGGTGTCCCTTTCTGCTCTTCTCTTCTTCTTGCCAAGACTGATTTATCTTCTGGGAGCCAGGGGGGCTTGCTAATCACCCAGGCATCCAGGAGGGGCCTCTGGTCCATCCTTATCAGTAGCTGTCCATGCTGGGCTCTGCCATTGGCCATGGGTCATTGCAGCCAAGCCTGGCAGCGCCCACGGATATGAACTTGTCTCACCCTGGCACGCACACAGAGAGATGTGGTTGCCATTTAAATGATGCTGGAGATTCTGCCCTCTGGAAGAATGTGGGCATCAGAAAGGATGTAAGATTCTGGTTTTATTCAGTAGGTCTTTTTCATATGTCTTCCCAAGAATATGAACATTTATCTATTGATTATCTATCTATCTATCTATCATCTATCTAAAACTTGGCCTCTAAACACAAAGCAACTGCTTCATTTGATATCCCAAGTGTCTGGCGATCTTTTCCAACACCCTTAGTCCATTTGGAAACTTCTCTGAGTTTCCACTCTGTTGTTACCGCCCCTCCCAAGCGTCTTTGCAATAAGGCTCTGTTCCCACCACTCTCTCTTACAGCTCAAGTTTATATGACTATGTCAGACCCTGTGCTGAGCATAGAGTCATTGGATTCTTAACAGCTTGGTAAGAGATGTCCAATCATTACCTCCCCATTTTACAGACGAAGAAATTGTTCAAAGCCGTGTTTTGAAAGAGGCACCAAATTGCCCCTCCTTCTGCTGTCTTGGCCCAGCTGTTCCTTCTGCCTGGCAGTGTTGCCCTGCCTCCCCCTCCCCCTTGGGAAAGAGCCCTATAACCCTCAAGTGCCGCCTTTTCCAGGCAGCTTTCCTGGATCTCCCCTCCCGAGCCCTGCACGGGCTATTGTTCTCTGCAGCACAGAAATGCAGACTGCCCTTTCCTCACGAGGTGGCCTTGGCGCCGTTCTCGAAGTCAGCGGACCCTCTGTGTCAGTCAGCTCAGGCTGCTCTACACACATTCCTCAGGCTGAGTGACTTAGCAATAAATGGCTATTTCTCACAGTTCTGGAGGCTGGACATCCGAGATCGGGGCGCCGATATGCTTGAGTTCTTGGCAAGGGGCTCTTTTTCTGGTTTGCAAATGGAGGGCTTCTTGCTGTGTCCTCACACGGCACAAAGGAAAATCACTTCCCTCAAGGTCCTTCCTAGAAGGGAGCTCATCCCATTGCTCGGTTCTACTTTTATGACCTAATTACCTCCCAAAGGTCCCGCCTCCAAATGCCATCCCACTGGGGACCAGGGCTTCAGAGTGTGAGTTCTGACCCAAGCGTTTAGTCCATGGCCCCATCTATGGGAAGGTGTGTTCCTGGCTGTCTATTATACTCTGTTCGCTTAGACTCCCGTCCTCAGGACAGAGGCGTACTGTTTTCCTTCCTGTGGGCTGGTAGTAGGCTTCAACTCTGGGTCGCGTGAGACCTCCAACTTCGTTTTTCCTTTTCCAGATTGTTTTGGCTATTCAGGGTGCTTTGCGATCCCATAGGAACTGGAGGATTGGCTTTTTCATTTCCGTTTTACAAAAAGGGCTGTTGGTATTTTGATAGGGATCGCATCGAATCTATAGATCGTTGTAAGTGGCCTGGACATCATAACAATGCTATGTCTCCCTGTCCACCAATGAGGGCTGTCTTTCCATTTATTTGGATCTTCTTTCAATTTCTCAATTTTTCACTTCTCTCAATTTTTGTAGTTTCCATTATACAAGCCCTGCACCTCCATGGTGACATTTATTCCCAGGTCTGGGATTCTTTCATGTGCTAATGCAAACAGAGTTGCTTTCCCAGCAGCATTAGTGTTTTTTAAAGCTTTCCAGATGATGCTCCTGTACCACTGGGGGTGAAAACCACTGTCTGAGCGAAGCTTCCCCAGGAGGGCAGAAGGCCATGCCTCTCTCAGTTCCCTGGCCGGTCCCTCACCCTGAGTCGCTGCTCGGTAACTTGTTTCTGACCCGTGTGTGCATAGCTTCCTCTTTGGAAAATGCGCTGTGAAACTCGTTGGTCTCAATGTGCTGCACCTGCACCCTCATGCTCTTGGCACTGTCTCTCCCGTTTCCGTATCCTCCAGTCCATTCCCAGAGGGAGAGCTGGGCCATCATTGATGCTTCTGCATGGCTGGACTTGTGCAGACCGGGAGCTGCTATCAGCTATGGGGCATCTCCTACCAGGATGGCACTGGAGATCCCCTCTCCCCACCACCCAAGGGAAGCAACGACACTTGATTTCTAGCAAACACTGCTGGCTAGGAAACGGCCCCTGGGGACCAGTAGCTGCAGACACACCCACAGGGTGGGGCCAAATGGACGACAGGTCAGCTGGAGAAAGGAGGGATCTGTTTTGATGGACAAGACCAGCACAGTCACCTCACAATAACCATATATCCATCCCCTGCCGTCACATCGTGCCCACCTTCCTTGATATTTATTACAGGCACTCATTAATTCTGGTGCCTAGCACCCCATTCCTCCGCCCACCCCCATCCAGCCTCAGCCCCAGACTCTCACTCAGAGACAAGTAGCCTTCTGCTGCGGGGTTTCTGGTCAGGAATTCACAACGAGGAGGACTCCAAGTTCACCAGCCTCATTGGCAATGCTCTTTGAGAAACCCAACAGATGGGCTCTAATTGCAGGCCTGTTGTGGGGACATTGTTAACAAACACACAAGTAGCAGTATACAGGGCTTTTTGGAACTGAATGTAACTTGGCAGCTGGGGACGGCAGTCTAATTACCAACATCTGAGTTTCTTGTTTAATGAAGGGGAATGTGGAAAACGGCCGTGCACAAAGCAGCCGGCCCGGAGAAAGATGCCAGGGCGATGACGGCACGCTCTTGGTGGCCAGGTGCTTCCGTGTCACCCAGGGGCCATCCTCCATTCTCCCTGGAATCCAGACATCACTTTTTGCAGAGAGGATGCGCTTCTTGGGATCCTTAGGTATCAGCCACAGACCATCAGAGAGCAGCATAGCTGGGGGCATATCAGTCCATCATATTTATTATGGTTTTCTTTGTAAATCGTCAAGTTGACACTGTAGGAAAATATATCAGGTTTAACATGTGATTTCCTGCATCCCTTTGCACAATGCTATTTAACCTTGACATACACATGCCCAAGTTCCACGGGCCACCAGTTGGCTGTAGTACATACTCAGCCTTATGTGGGCTTGCTTTATACAGTACTGGTTTAAGCATCTTTTCTGATTAGCTCATTTAGTCCTTTTTTAAAAAACATATTTTTAAATTTTCTTTATTTTTATGGCTGTAATGAGATATGATTTTAAAATAAAAATTGTGCCTGGCTGGTGTGGCTCAGTGGATTGAGCGCCGGCCTATGAATCAAAGGGTTGCCGGTTCGATTCCCAGTCAGGTCCCCAGTAGCAGACACGTGAGAAGCAACTGCACATTGATGCTTCTCTCCCTCTCTCTTTCTCCCTCCCTTCCTCTCTCTAAAAATAAATAAACAAAATCTTTTTTTTTAAGTTAAAGAAAATAAAAAAATTGTACTTATTAGGGCTGTACAATGTGATTTTTAAAGGTGTACAGTGCATTGGCAATTTAATGCATTGGGGAATAATCACCACAATCAAATTAATTAACACAACTATAACCTAACATAGGTACCCTACTTTGTGTGTGTGTGTGTGTGTGGTGAGGGGTGGATCTTAGGATCAATTTCTCTTAGCAAATTTCAAGCATACAGGATAGTGTTATTAAGTATAATCACCATGCTGTCCATTAGATCCCCAAAATTCACTCGCCTTGTATCTGAAAGTTTTTATCCTTTGATCAATATCTCTCCATTTCCCTCATTCTTCATTTCATCTTTTAAATAAGAGATAGAGGCCATTATTATTTCCAGTATACAGATGAGAAATCCGAGGCACTGGGAGAACCCGTGGGGGGAGAGTTGGCCTAGGGTGAGGTTCCGGCCTCAGGCTGGCTTGTCTGATGTTAAAAACTGGCCCTCAGGGAGGGGTTTGCTGAGTCCCAGGCCCTGTGCTCTGCAGGCTTGACCTCAGTTAGTGAGGCCTCACGGTAACGTTTTGAGGTGGATACTATCATTATCCCTGAGCTTTGGCAGTGACAGGCCAAAAACAGAGTAACTTGCTCTCCGCGTGGAGCTGGGGCTGTGCGGAGCAGGGACTTGAACTCCGGGTGCCTTCCGTGAGCTCCACCAGGAGAAGATGTCCTGACACGGAGGTCCCCTGCTGGCGTCCTGTTCTCGTGTTTTAGGTCCTTGACCACCTGGTCATACAGTGTCCGTTCAGGAGGGTCCGTGGAAGAAGCGGCTCTTGGGTTTCAGGACCAGGGAAAAGCGAGTCATCTTTGTGGAATCAGATTGTTTTTTACTGTGTGGACATCGTGAAGTTCATAAAACCAACTTCTCCAACCAGGTACAGGTTCTCCGAGGGCCAGAGGGAGGTCCGTGCGAAGCCTCTAAGGGTCCACCTCTGAGAGTTGGTACAGAACCACATGGACGGGCCGTCACCCACTGTGACTGCTGCCTTCTGAGAAGAGGAGATTAGGACAAAGACACGTAGAAGGAAGACCACGTAAGGATGCCGGGAGAAGGTGGCCACCTGCAAGCCAAGCAGAGAGGCCTCAGAAGGAGTCACCCCTGCCCACACCTTGTTCTCGGATTTCTGGCCTCCAGACTATGAAATAATACATCTCTGTTGTTGAAGTCACCCGGTCTGTGGGCCTTTGTTACGAAAGCCCTAGCAGACTGATACAGATTTGGGTAGAGAGACAGACTCTCACGAGGAATGGCAGTAACATTGTAGATGATGTGTTTCCATAGAGGCATGAAAAACGGGACATTTATGCCATCGGCTTACTGCAGCTAGAGATGGGGCTGAGAAGCTGCATTAACCGACGCGGCCAGGAGAGAATGGGGTGGAAATCGGGCACCTTGGCTGGTCTCCTAGCTTCACCTTCCTGGGCCCTCAGCATCCTCCTTTGTCATGTGGGGCCTGGGCCAGGTCTTGCTACATTGCCTCCCAGCTCTACCAGCTGAGAGTGAAGCCTCACGCTGAGCTCCCGCCCAGGTGTCCCTCACACCTGCTGGGCACCCCTGGCAGAGGACTTCAGCCCGCAGACTCTCCCAGAGCTGCTTCCTACCTGCAGACAGCGATGACCTGCCGGGGAGCATTTGCCCAACAGCGCCTGACGGAGAAGCTCTGCTCCAAAGCCCACATAAAGGGAAAGGCAACAATGATATCTTCCTTGTTATTTCCCGGACTAGTCCCCTTCCCCTGGGAGGGCGATTTAATGAGTATGGATTTGGGGGAGCTTTGCTTGTGGCCTTTGGAGAACGCGGCTGACAGTCACGATAAGAAGGGAAAACTCAGACAAGTGAGAATTAATGAAATCCCAGCAAAAACTAGCTATTAAAGGAAGAGTGGGGGAGCTCTGGAGAGGGGATACGCAGCAAATCTGGAGACACCTCCGTCGGGTGCCCCAGAGGGGATGCGCGCCAGGCTGTGCGAACGCGCCTGGAAACCGGGCTGAATCCTTAACCCTGAGCAACTGCGCACGGAGCAGATAAACGGCCACAACTTTCGAAAGAGCCACGCATGGATGTCGCAGATGCCTGGAAATCAGGAAGCAAACCCTCCAACGGTACTCATAGTGGGAATAACAACAACAACAATTATAATAATTAGAGCTCTTAATCTCTGCCAGGCACTGGTCTACCTATTTCAAGTGTGTGAACTCACCGACTTCTCACGAGAGTCCGACCAGGTCAGCAGTGAAATACTGTTATCACTACTTGGACAGACATGGCGCTTCGCAGACAGGGAGCGTGGCTGTCCTGCCCAAAGTCTCACAGCTAATGAGTAACTGCACTCCACCGATCATGGGCAGGGAGTGTCGAAAGCCCAGGGTCTTTCCTGCTTTGGCTGGCCCAAGCCGCCGTATTTCCTGGAGCCCACTGTGTGACAGATGGGAAAATGGCTCCTTTTACAGGTGGGGAAACTGAGGCTCAGAGAGTAACACCAATCATTTTACAGGTGGGGAAACTGAGACCCAGAGAGTAACACCAAGTGTCGTCTGTCTGCTGAGAGTACTGTCTTCTTTGCCACTCGAGTGTCTCATCCTCACTGTCTACCAGGTGCACTCTGACTTATCTGCCAAGATTCTGCCCAGATGTCACCTCGTCTGAGAACCTTCCGCACCCACCTCTCTGGGCTCCTGCAGAACTCGACATGTGTCCTCATTAGAGTGCCTGTCATAGGCAGTAAATATTTCCTTTTTCTTCTCCAGCATTCTTTAATATCACGTAAATAAAGAACACATGAAAAATACCCCTGCTCCCACAAACTAGATGGTTTATGTTTGTTAAAATTTTGCCGTAGTTGTCACAAGTCTTTTTTAAAACAAAAGAACTCCAACAGAAATAAAAATGGAGGTATCATTTTGGAAAAAGAGAAGTATTAACACATGACAGGTGAAGTTGAAGTATTGCATCGACAGCGCACTTTCCCCTCCCCTCTGGCATGGGTTTGTCGAGCAGCCTGAGGATCTCTTTTTAAATCCACAGATGTCTATATACAGTTATGTGTGTGTCTAAAATATAACCAACATTCCAAAAAAAACCCCAAGGAACATAGTATACAGTTGAACAAACAAATGATAACCACCGGTGGGAAAAATGCGACGTTGCAACACCCAGGGGTTGGCTCCCTGCATTCTCTCCCTGAGCACAACCTTCTCCATGAAGTGCCTGCAGAATCTTAGACAATGTAATTCAGCTTTCCTTGCTGTTGAACTTTGTCTGCATGGAATCATTTAGTGAGACACACACAAAAAGAGACATACACCTCCATTTATTTACCCGTTTTTCAGGCAATGGGTGTTTGGTATGTCTCCAGCATGCAGCAACTATAAGAACCATGTTTCCATGAATGTTCTTGCATGTGTCTCTTAGGATGTATATATTGTGCAGGCTTTCCGAAAGCACATGCCTGGCAGAAGAGTCTCTAGGGCAGAGGGCATGTGTAATTGCAGTTCTGGGTAACGCTATCTTGCTTTCTAAGGGCCTGAACTCCCCACCGTAATATCAAACTGCATTAACCAAAAGTAGGTGTTGAAGGAATAAATGGGTTTTCAAAGAGGTGAAATGAGGAATATAGGGAGAGGGGTACATTACCTGCCGAGGCTGGGAATCCAAGCACCTGTCTACTGAAGTGCCTGTCTCCCACGTATAGGCTCTGGACCCGGGAAATAGCTGAAATCAGCTGCCCTGGAGGGTTGTGGGGACCACGTCGCGCCTGTCCGGCTCTCTGCCTGGATGGCATCTGCTGACAAAGCAGAAGGAGAGATGTTAGCGGTGATTTGGAGTTTATCTCCTGACTGCTTCATTACATTGTCCTCACAGCGGCACCGACAAGCCATCATGGGAGGCGGCTCAGAGCTCTGCAGGCAGCCAGAGTGGCACTGGGTGGCCTTGCCTCAGTTTCCCTTTTGCTTTCCTGGGACTCCCGGGGACCTGAAGTTACCATTGTGAGCCAGTCCCAGTGTCCCCTTGGGGGTTGCTCTGATATATACCCCTTCCACCTTGACCCACAATATCCTCAGTGGACCCCTCGGGGGTCTCTCTGAATAACGAGGAAGCCCCTTCATTATTCTGCCCAATATGTCAGCGAGGGCTGTTTACAAATCCGAGGATTCTCTTGCCAAATGTACAGCCTGTTCCCCAGGCTTTCATGTTATAATGAAATGAAGAGCAAGCAAGACATCTTAATATCCTATTCTGCTAGAAAATGAGATTTTTTTCTCCTTCTTTCTTAATAGATAAGTTAATATCAAACATTATGAAAAGACCCCTTATGAAAACATCCCTCTTGCCAAAAAAAAAACACCTTTATTATAAAACTAGAGAAATTTGTTTCAACTTGTTAAAAAGCCCTATTCCCAGCCCTGAATTTGGTTCCCATCTTTTCCCCCTTCAATTAGTTTCACGCTAATCCATTTCTTTATCAGGCATTGGAGCGAAGCGTGTGGGGTGAGTGATGAAGATGAGGGGCAATGGAGGTGTTTGGCGCTGTAATTTCATCCTTGAATTTTGTGATTACTAACAGGACAACTTTTTTAATTTGCTCTTTTGTCTGGATTCCCTGGCTGGCAATCTGCTCGGTGAGCTCGGCTTTTTAATCAATCACCTAGATAATCAAATGTCACTGGCTATCTGCTCCGTGTAATTACTTTTGCAATTAAAAATCAACCTCAAGTTGCCTCGTCTAATTAGAGGGATGGGCAGATTTTCATCTAGATTGATTTTTTAATAAATATTGACTTAAAATGCCATAATCTCATCATATTCTTTCATTTTCTTTGTACCAAAAATCAAACAAATGGAAGAATTAGCAAGCAGAAGGAATCGTGGGCCTTCAAAAGCTTCTGCTGGTTCAGACACACAAAACTGTGTGGGGCCCGGCTTATTTTGCCTGGAAACAACACTCAGTAGCCTCCACCTTTTACTGGAAAAAAAGAACAAAGCAATTCCACGATTATATTTCACACTAACATTGTTGTAAGCCCACAATTCTAAGAGCTTCTCATTTCATTTATTGTGTTGCCGGGACAATCATTTCTATTAATGCTCTTATTGCTTTTAAAGCAACCCCATGCACGCTAAAGAATTTTTAGCATTAGCTGAATATATATATATGTATATATATTTATGTATATGTATATATATATATATATATATATTTACACGTTTCACACTGGAAGGATCGTCACTGTGAGTTTTCTTAAACACACAAAAATTATCCACAGGCAGATGCCTTTCTCATCTTTGCTGTCTTGTATCTTTTAGGTATTGTCATTAAAACATTGTCAATAACACAGTCCGTTGCTTTTGGGTTGTAGTGGCTGATGTTGGACACAGAAAATCCACAATCCGGGAAGGGATTACCTACAGGAAAATAACACACTTTTCTCAGAGAACAATTGCCCCACGATCAAATGCAATGGTATCTTGTGTGCCTGTCTCAAAAAAAGAATCGTGTTGGTGACCCTGACAGAATTCCATTTAAGCCTCAGCTGATTGGGGTGATGATGAAGGAGTGATCATGCTTCCAGCATCCTCGCTTTATCCAGGCACAATGAAGGCGCTTCTGACTTCTTGTGTTCACACAAGGCAGCGATACTGAATTGCCTACAGCTGACTGCACCATTCACTGTAAGAACGGAAAGAAAAAAAAAGCCCATAACCAAGGCAAGTCCAACTTTTGGCTCTTGTTGGTGGCAAAACAAAACAGAGGTGTAAGGACAGACCCCAACAAAACAGCCAAGGTCAGCGAGAAAAAAGAGCAGGGATTCCAACCCAGGCCTCCCTCCACGAGGCAGGTAAGTTCTTGCTGAAGAGGGTGTATCATCTGCAATTTCGGCCCTACTACCAGCTTGGCATCCAAGTCATCATTTCCCAAAAGGATAGCCCATGGGCTATTAGCCCCATAAAACACTGTTCCAAAAGTGAGGGTTTTGTGGTCCCTCAAACTACTTCCCAAACCGTGAGAACCTCTACCACCTTGCCGGAGAGAGGTGATAAATACGCGTGATCCTAGAAAGTCTCTGAAGTCCTGCAACAAGGTCTGTTTGGCTTCGAGTTTATGAAATTTATTTTCCATAAATTGTTCTATCTGTCTGTCTGTCTGTCTATCTATCCATCCACCCATCCTACCTATCCATCCATTCTACCTATCTATCTATCTATCATTTATTTAGCAGGTATTATGTAGAAACACTCTCTCAGTACTCACACTCTGAAAAACACTGGTATTTACACAACACAAGGAATCTCATTTTTCTGCACTGTCAGTCTCTCTGGGGGATAAACTTTGTCTACTAGATGTGTGACTGATTACGTGTCCTCAGCCCAAGGTCACGTCTCGCACATCTGAGTATGCTGTGGCCATCTGCATTGACCCACTGAAAATGAGGAAGGCGGTGGGGGCCCTGGGCTTGTGATAGGGAGGCGTTGCTCCTGGTTCTTGCCAGAGGGAGATTCCACAAGTATGCGCTCCAGCATCACCGGGTACCACGTGGGTGAAAAAACCTGCCTGACCACCCACTGCTGGTGCAGGAAGGACAAAACTCTATCACACATTTGATAAATTAACAGGCAGAGAAAGGGAAAGGGTGAGGGTGAGACTAGCTGATATTTATGGAATATTTAGTGCATGGTAGGCAATGGGCTAAATGCTCTACTGGCCTTTTTTCCCTTTAATCGTCATGACTCTATAATGCAGGCACTGTGTGTATTATTATTCTGCTCATTATACAGATGAGGACATTGAGCATTCAAAAGTGAAGTGCTTGTGAAAGTTCCCAGAGTGGGGAATTGGCAGAGTTAAACTCCAGACCCAACTCTGAAAGGCACCAGACATGAAGGGCTCTGGGCCACTTCTTCTAGGAGTGACCCTAGGACAAGAAGTGGGAGCTGCTGACCTGTGGAAGACAGTGTGTTATTATGGAAGAAACATCATCAGGGGTCAGGGCGGGGGGGGAGGTATACCAGTTATCTGCTGCCACAATAATGTCATACCACTTCAGAATTTAGTGGTTTAGGCAATAAGCATGTGTTTAGCTCCTGAGTCTGCAGGTTGACTGGGTGGTTCCTCTGGTCTTGGCTGGCTGGACTCACGAGCCTGTGGTTAGTCATGGTTGGCTGGGGGGCTCGGCTGCTTGGGATGGCTCTCTCCCAGGTTCCAGGGTTAGCTGGCTCTTGCTGGTCTAGGAAGGCCTTGGCTTGGACAACTGGACAACACAGCTCTGCTCCCTGAGCCTCATCATTCAATAGGCTGGCCTAGGCGCCTTCTCATGGAGAAGGCAGAGGAACAAGAGAGGACGTGGAAATGCACCGGCCCATGTCAGGCTTCTGCTCACCTCATCCTTGCTAACAGCTTGTTGACTGAAGCAAGTCACATGACTGAGCCTAGAGCCCCGACTCCCAGTTTCCACAGCAGGCCCCACCAGGAGCCAGAGTGCAGTTTTAGAGATATGCAGAGTCCAGGGCCCCAGCTCAGCTGCCAGCAGAAATCCTGAATACGTGAATTTGAGTTTCTTCAGCATAAACACACTTTTGTCCGTAGGCAAAATACATCCAAATATTCCTTGAGTCAAGATGGAAACATGCCCTCACTATTTTTTTTAAAATGTGATCGGCTCTTGGTCTAGATTTTGTTTTTACACTTTTTGTTAGCCTCATGGTTTTAGAGGTATATTTCCTCTATTCTGAGAAAACACCACTAATCAGCAGTACTAACATGAGGACAAATGAGCATATTTAGTCCGTAATGATGTTGGGCAACAATAGGGAGTGGTGGAGACTGCGGCAAACTGAAAGGTACCAAGTACATCTGAACAAGGCACCTGCTTCTTCATGCCAGCCACTTCTGGCTGGATGGGAACATGAGTGCCATCTGCCATGGCTTTATTTTCAAAAGAAGCTCTAAATCTGGATTTTGATGTGAACCCTTGGATGGTGGCTCTATGGTAAAGAAAGGAATATGCAGATCAAAGGCATCATATCTGTGGGCTGGCGCAACACATGGGTCACTCTTTTTAATCTCAGTCTAGGCTAGTGACTGATTGTATGGCATAGATGGGGAAACTGAGGCCCAGGGGTGAGCAGGGACTTGCTGGAGGTCACAAACAGTCCATCTCAGAGCTTAAACTAGAGTCAGACTCCTTCATGTGCCTCATGGGCTGGCCTTCAATGCCTTTCCTGCCTTCGATTCTGGCGTCTCTGTCCTATCCCTCAGCCAAGCCCCATGGGCCCTACTTCTTCAGTCTTTGGCCAGACTGTTCTCTCTGCCTGGAATGCCCTTCCAGGCTCAGGTGAAGTGCCAGCCCCTCTTGCAGCCCACCCCACCCCTCAGACAAACCGGATTACTATCACACATCTGTGTGATAGCGTGTTCCCTCTGGGCTTCCGTTTCTGTCATTTACTTGTCAATGCTGGTCTGAGCTCCTCGGGGGGAAGTGCCCCAGGATTTCACCTGGGGGTTCCTAGTCCAGCACCAGGCGCACAGAATAAGCGATCAGCAAATGTTTATGGGACAAGCAGAGACCCAGTGAATGGAGCACGGGAACAAAGAACACAAACCCCGGTTGTCCAGCCTGCCTTCCCCACCACACAACTTCTCGTTAGGGCTGTTGCGAAAGAGAGAAGTTGATGGAGGAACAAGAGGCAACGGAGCAGAAAGACTGAGCGAACGGAAGTCTTGGGGTCGAATGTTGGCCTTGTCATTTACGAGCTGCACGATCCTGGGTGAGAAGACATTGAACTTTGGCGTCCAAGTGTTCTTGTCTGTAAAAAGGGTTCACAGCAGCACCAAGCTCCTGTGGACAGTACTGGCTGCAGGGGATAACACACATAAAGCACCGAGCACAGTGCCCTCAGAGAGCAGGTGCTCACTAAGCACTAGCTGATGATATTATTTAAAGGAGAAGCTGCAGGACTCTCTCTCCTTCAGGCACTCCGAGCCTGCTCCATGTTCCCCCTGAAGATCAGGAAACAAAGCACCACCAGCAGACCTGTTTTCAGAAGTCAGTCGGACTGTGCTGGGAACCCAGGGCCTGGGGGCTCCAGCCCAGCCCCCTCAAAGCCTGCTGTGAAGTGGGGCTCCCTGGGAAGTCGCAGCCTCTCCACAGCTGACACATGGAGGAACACAGCTGTGACTTGCTCCGTGGGGCTTTTCCTGCGTAAGCCTCGGTAAACACGTCCTGGGAGTACCTGAACTCAGTATCAGCCCCGGCCCGGGGATTAGCTGGCAGAAGTGGAGTCCTTTATAGGCTTTCATATCTCTCCTCTCCAGGAAAACAAACAGCCTCTGCAGAGTCTCAGTTGTCCATTACGGCAGCGTCTGTGACCGTTTGGAGCAGCCGGCTGGCCCGCTGGCTCTCCTGCGGAGGAGATGCTCCTGCGGACCTGCGCGTTAGTTTGAACGCTGGGCCCACGTAGGCAACGTGCGCTCTCCAAATTCAATTATGGGTCTTTACTAATCATCAGTATCCTAATTATTATTATTATTGTTGTTGTCGTTCCTATTTCAGCATTCTATATCAGAAGGCAATCCACCCCCCCCTCGCTGAATTTATGACCAAATACATGGGCCGATAAAGGAGAATACCTTTGCCTTTTTCAGTCTAATATTTTAGTAGCATTTGCATTCGGAGGAGGGTTGGTGGCAAGCTGGAGGATTAAATCCCATGAAATCATTATACAAATTTCAAAATGTCAAGTACTCTGGCAGAGATTATGATTTTATCTCCTTATTTTGACAGGAAACCGTGTGTGGCCACCTCTGTCTTAGAACAAGCGAGGAAGGGAGGCCAGGGGAGACCAAATAAAGATAGAGCTTGCAAGTGTCCTGATCAGCTGCCCTTTCATTCTGCTCGCCTGTATGACAGAGCGTAATAGACATTTTCCTTTGCACAAAATAATAAGAGCGGTACTTATCGCCCGGTGCCTCCAGCCAGTGGCGAAAGGAAATGAGAAAAGTCCAATGAAGCTGAGAAGTAATTAATCATCATACAGTGGGGCCTGTCAAATCAGAAGGGTCCTTCCCGCTGATAATGCTCCCCAACTCAATTTAGACTGATAGAAATTAGAATACTTTTTTTTCCTCTGGCAAAAACAAAAAGGCCGGAGTTAGCACAAATGTGCCCAACTGTTGGCCTGCTTGACTGCCCGACCCATTCGCAGCCACGTCTGGAGCAAGCTTCGCTCAAGCCCAGATTGAGGCACTGTGGTTTATTCCTCAAGGCACAGGGAAATCATAAATCTACTGTTTTAAGACTTTCTCTCCCCCCCCCACCCCGACCTTTTCTTCTCCCTCCCGCCCCAATCCTATAGTCTTTGCTCTGTAAGAAAAATTAAAGTTTGCTTCTATTGATCAGGGTAGCTGATCTCCCCACAGAGCCGTGGGGAGAAAAGCATTTACCAAGGTGTGTAATGAGTCTGGATTCTTTGGAGATCAAGTGAAATAAATAAAGTGGGTTCAGTGGGAGCTACTGAGGGCTTCTGGCAAAGACGAGTAGGGTAAGGAGCTGCTTTCAGGGATTCTTGAGGTCTGGGGGACAGGGGAAGAGGAACCCCTTCATGGAAAGGCACCTGCCTGTTGGAACAGCCTGCACCACTTACACCGTAGTGCACCCCCCTCCCCCCATGCACTCCAATTCTCTTCTCACCATGCTCTGAAAGGGCAAGACAATCCTACTGCTTCCTCAAGATGCCCTTGACCCAAGGGCCTCAAAGAGGCTAGGGCAAGGATCTTGAACTCAAATGTCTACCGGATCCAGGAAGGAAGGGAAATAGTGAAGCTGGCAGAGAAGGGACACTAGGGAATTAGGAGGACTGTGGTCACTCGGAGCTGGTTTCTTCTCCCTAAAGGAGACAGCCTCTACGTGGCTCCTAGTAGTCTTTGTTGATGTACAATCCTCACGTTGTATGGCCAACCTTCTGAGTGGCCACAATAATCTGTAGTCCGGAATCCAACCTAAAATCACCTAGTTTTTGAGTATAGGCAACCAAGGAGTGAAATTGTTGGAAATATGTGTGGGCATCCACCATTGTCTTCTGTTTGTAGTTTTGGTCCATAGAGGGGCTCAGACCCCCAGCAAATGCCGGGTTCCAGATGAGGCTCTGGGTCATACGGAGTCTCAACCCTGGCCCACCACTGTGAGTCAGCAGCGTCGTCCCCACCCCCCATTTAAAATATTGCCACCAGATAGGCCCTGCCGTCCTTTGAAGGCTGAATGATGGACGTAGGGTAAGAGAGGCCTTGTCAGACGACACTGTCAGCCTTGGGGAGTGGGGGGAGTAGTGTCCACTGCATTCTTCCTTCACCCGTCCTTGGGGGAAGGAGGGGTACCAGGTACAACTGTGGGGAATCCATCTTGTCAAGGGGCTCACATCCTTGCCATAGAGGTACTTGTCCAAGGTCTCATGATGCAGTGCACCTCCTTCAGAGACCACTGGGGGTTCCATGAAAACAAACTCAATGCTTCCTGCACAAAATACTAGTACTGCGGTAATAACAGCGCTGTCCGGGACTTGGCGGGCGCTGGGTGCCGAGCCCTGCTCTAAGTCCTTTGTACGGTGTATGTCGCTCAGGTATGCCTCAGCAGTACCAGGGGGTAGCTATTAATGTCCCCATTTTACTGATGAGAAAACTGAGCCACAGAGAGGTTATGTAAATTGCCTAAGGTCAAACAGCCAAGACCCAGGCAAGCAGAGGTCAAGGCCAGGCTTGCTGGCTCTGGGTCTGTGTTCTTCACCATTTTACTATTTCTTGATACATGAACTTAAGAAGCTTACATCCAAAATTTGGCCAATCTATTTGACTTTTATTTTGTTATCTGCAGGCAGGTGAAGGAAAGGAAAGGAGGCAGGGAAGGGAAGGCAGGGGAGGACACACAGAGGGAGGGCAAAGGAGGGCAGAGGAGACTCAGAGAGAAATAATGAGCAAGAGGGAGCAGCCAGCCTGCCTGAAAATGAACTGCGCTCCTACTTCTGCTGAAATGTACACTTCTCCTGGCTTATTTACAGATTGGGTGTTAGATCCTAATAAACGGGAGGATTTTAAAAAGGTCCTCAGGATAGCAGAGCCAAGCTAAGCAAACGGCTCGTGTACACAGCCAAGATGAGATGAAAGGCCCCCGCCGTCCGGGGCCACTCAGGCCCCTTATCTGGCCCTGGCCCTCTGTGCGGTTGAGCAAGCCCAAGTGGGCAGTGCTGGCGGAAAGTTCAAAGCCATTTTATGAACAGATAATGCAATCAAAAGTTTGTCTATCTGTTGAAATATTTAGGAGAACAAGATATCACTTTGACCTGCCTACACCTGGGACCTTTCTGAATGCTGTTAAAATGTGTTTTAAGCTTGTTTGTAGTCTTAATCTTTAATGGGCTTCTGCATTTTTCAAAGGGCAGAATTTGGCACAAAAAAAACCGAGAGAGAGAGAGAGAGAATGAGAGAGAGAGAGAATTCTCCCCCATCAAGAGAGGCATGTTTGGTAACCTTAGCTGTTGTTCTCATGCATTCTGGAAATCAAAAGAAAAGGACTGTGGTCAGGCCTCCTCCTCAGAGTGGTGCAGTGCGCTTTGAAGCCCCCTTTCTTCAACCCAAAGTGCTAAGATATGGGGCTGAAGCCTCCACCTGACACCCACAGGGCTGCCCAGCAGCCAGAGCTGGACTTGAGGCCACCCCCAGAGGAGATGGGCAATCCAGACAAGAAGCTTTCAGCTTATGGCGAACTTGTTTTTGTTCACAGGGTCCTGCACGTTTGAGACCAGATAGGATTCATTTGCAGAGTGTATGGGTGACCTAGAGAAGAAATCAATCTAGTCATTGAAAGAAGAGAGTTCAGCCCTGGCTGGTGTGGCTCAGTGGTTGAGTGCTGGCCTGTGAATCAAAGGGTTGCCGGTTCGATTCCCAGTCTAAGGCACACACCTGGGTTGCTGGGCCAGGTCCCCCATAGGGAGCTTGTGAGAGGCAACCACACATTGGTATTTCCTTCCATCTCTTTCTCCTTCCCTTCCCCTCTCAAAAAAATAAATAAATAAATACTTAAAAAAAAAAAAAGAAGAGCGTTCAAGGCACAGAAACACTTCAATAAAAATGGAATATCTTGACTCCCTCTTCCCCCCAGCCAGGCTGCCCTGGGCCTGTTTACTTGTGCTTCTTACAGTCTTACTGGGCTGCAGAGTGAAGATAATGCTGTCTCCTTATGTCTCCTTAACAAAGTTATCGTGAGCTCTACATATGCCAGAATGTATGTAAGATGTCCACATGGTACTTGGCCAAGTACCACATGGAGTACCACATGGACATCTTATAGAAGAAGCAAAATGCATAATCAAAAAAAATGCTTTTAAAGATAGCTTCTCCCTCTTTTTCCTCCTCTTTCTCCTCCTCCTTATCATCATCATCTTCATCATCCATATCATTATCATCAGGATGACTCATATGCACCCCCCCAAATATATCTTCTTCCAGGTGGATGACAGGCAGGAAGGCTCAATGCTAGCCTTTCAAGGCTGGTGAAGAGGTCCATGGTCTCTGGGGATGTTCTGCAGCGAACAGGCTGGAAGTGAGGAGAACCCCAACTGTCTTCAGTTGGTTCTGTGGATACCCCTGTTGCCTGGGCAGTAACTTCTTCCATCACAGGGATGAACCAATGGCCAGCTGTCCTCTCCCCAAGCCATGAGCCAAAAACAAGAGAGTCCAATCTTTGACCTTCGCCTTCCCGTACTGAGTCTAGACCCAGAGCAGGGGTAAAGTAATTGGGGAAGATGGCAGGCACAGTTCAAGATGGCAGCCCCAACCCAACTGCCAGTCTCTCCATGTGGTGGCGACACCGACAAGTCAGTTATGGATCCCAGGCTACTGCCCATCACCATCATCTGCTCTGCTAACGCTTCTCTGGAGCCGGCGTGTGAGAGCTAGAACACATCCAGATCCTGCCCACTTGTCTGTACAATGGGGATAATCGCGTCTGAACCACCTCAAGCTCTGCTGGGTGCAGCAGTCAGAACAATCCCAACTCCCGCGAATAGAATGCTTCCTACGTGCCAGGTGCTGCCAGAAGCAATGGGACTTTGTGTCATTCTATTGCAACTTCGTTAATAAGTAAATAGCTGCCAATTAAAACTGCTGCATGATGCCATGACATTCCCAACTGTTGACAACCATTAAGAATGCCTGACAGTGTCACCCATGGGCAAGAGTGCAAACTCCTACAACCATGTCGGGGAAGGGTTTGCAATATTTAATAACACAGGGAAGTGTGTATCCTCTCAGCCCCAGTCCCTCTCAGGGAGGCACAGAGAGAAACTCTCAGTGTCCTGGGAAACACAGACGAGGGTTTTCACGAAGTGTGACTACGAGAGCAAGAAAGTTGGAAAGGATGCAGATGTTCATCCTAAAACAAAATAGTCGGCAGCAATGAAAGTGACTGCTGAGCACTGCACAGCCCAACATGGATAAAGAAAGCACGAGGCAGGAGAATATTAAAAACGCCATGCAAGGGAACAAATATCAGTAGGTAAAGGATCGAGAAAGAGCTGGCAATGAGCTACCTGTTTGGGGCAGCTGTTCTAGGTGAGGAAGAGATGGGGGGAATGTAATATGACAGAGAAGCATTGGGTCCTTCCACTTGTTGGCAATATTTTATCTCCTAGGCTGGGAGGTGGGTATAGGAGTGTTTATTATGTGACTTTTAATACTTTGGGGGCATGTCTTAAGTATTTCATAATTCATTGGCAAAAATAAATGAACTTTATTAAAGTAAAATAAGCAAATGAAATTGAATTCCACTTTCTTGGGAGGCAGAGCCTGCTGGAAAGGAGCCCACTGGAGTTGCAGTGGTACCCTGCTGAGGCCAGCGGTCCCTCTGGCTCCCTACAGGCCAGGCCCCTGGGACAGGGAGGCTGGCTGGCTCCAGGTCCAGCTCTGGTCTCAGCAGAACACCCTGCTCACAGCCACACGCTCTGGCATGAACGAACTCCTGAGTCCAGATGATGAGGCAAGAGTAGATGGGAGCAAGAAGCTCCTGGACTGACAGAGGTCCCGTCAGAGGTTGGGGGCGGGGAGAGAGGCGGATTTATATATTTAATGAAAGGCGACTCTGGAAGAGTAATAAAAACATGGACTTGCAGGCAGGGGCGTTTGGGGTGTGTATGTGTGTGCGTTTCAATCCACACTCTGGGGCTCTTGCTCTGGCACAATTCTTTTGTTAGATCAGGTAATATTTTTGAAAAACAGCATTACAAAAGGTTAAATGTAGAACAGATGTAAGTTATAAAATACAAGCTGATCAAAGCTGAGATTTTGAGACAGATATGTTAGCAAATGATGATAAATCCGTCCCAGTAGGACTGTAAGAAGCAGACAAATGTAACCATGGGCCAGTGAAAGTCAAGGGTTGAGGCTGGGGGAAGGGGAAGAGTGGAAACAAATGCTGGCGTTAATTCCGGTGAACTCCTGCAGAACATCAATGGGTCTGCACTGAGGCTGGACAAACAGACGGGACACAATCGACTCCACTTTCTCGAAAAGAATAATCAAATTCCTGGGTTTGGAGTAATCCAATTATGACTCCAATCCCAGCGTCTCTGCCTCCTCTCCCGTATTCCCGTCTCTGACTCTGCATTTCAACCTTTTCAAGCAACAGATGCCGGGTTCTGGTTTAAAGCTTTTAAATATCGGCTTTTGAATTTGGGCATTTAAACTTCTCATTAAAAAGCCAGATAATTTATAGTCACATCATTAAACCGCTTCCTTAGCCTACCATGATAAACTTATCATTTGGGGGGAGATTTCAACAAAACATTACGACTCCTTTCTGGGAAGGCAGCAGGGAAACAAAATTAAATAAATCAACCCTCTCTGTGTCAATAAATGAAGCCCATGAGAAGTAAACTATTTACTGAGGCTTAAGTGAAACAGAAAACATTTAAAGATCAAGAAAGAAGGAGGTGATTGTTCAGGCTGTCAGCAGGGGACCGCTGGGATAATTTGATCTGAACTCTGCTAACAAATGACCGAGCTGTTCTTCCAACTTTAGTATCTGTTTATGCTCCTGCAAATTGAAACCCCACCGCTCAGCTGCACAGAACAGGGCCCGGTACAATAGCATATCAGCCCGCCGATTAGTTCAAGGTGGCGATGGATTAGCTGTCCATCCCTGGCCTCCAAGCCCTCCAGAATATTTTGTCTTTCCCTGCTGGGGTAAAAGGGTGCAGACATATGTAACTAATAAAGAAACAGGCTTCTATGGACTGGAGGCTGAATGGAAGGAATGCAGAACAAAACTATAAAATAATAATAGACAAAGGGGCAGTGAGGGCCGGGGAAATCAATACCTCCTCTGCTTACCCAGGAGGGGCTGTAGCCCAGGCATCCCCGCCAGTTTTGAAAATGGAAAGTGGGTCTGTTACGTGTGTGATCTCCAGCAAACGGTCCGGGCCAGGCGTGCCGACATTTGGGACTGACGAGAGATCAAAAGCCTGATAAATGGGAGGGAAGGGAATGTTTGACCCACTAAGCCCATATTCTACAAGGATCCCGGGCTTTTAAAGTAATAAGCAGCGCCATAAATTACGATGTCTCCGGTAGATTCTGATGGATTCTGATGCACATGAATGTTATTTGTATGTAATATTTTTAGAGAGATTCATGAGCACTTGGACACAGGAGAATTTGTTTTCCGTTAGAATTCTGCATCGAGGGTCCATAGTTGGAGGAAAGCAACTTGTCTTCCTAGTGGTTTCGGAAGCTAACAGGCAGGCTTTGGTGAAAAATATGATTTTTTATTGATTTTGTTTTGAGAGAGAGAGAGAGAAAAAGTGAGAGAGAAAGAGGGAAACACTGATTTGTGGTTCCACCCACCCATTCAGGCACTCATTGGTTGACTGTTGTGGGCACCAGGGATCCGAACCCACAACCTTGGCACATTGGGATAACGCTCCCATTAATGGAACTACCCAGCTGGGGCTGAAAAATAGGTTTTAAATAAACGGGAGAAAATTCAGAACGACACCAGACACCCACCCACTGCTTCCTAGGATGAAAAACGAGTCACATTTAGAAAGAAAACCCCACGATTGAGTGAAGAAGAGAAGATGCGTGAATGAATATAGTGGAGTAACAAAGGGTTTGAGACGCGGGCTTTGGGTGTGCGTGGCACTGCTCTTTAACGTCATGAACTGCATGGGCTTGGCCAGCTCACTCGGCCCCGTCCAGTCTCCACGTCCTCATGAGTGAATAATAACAGTGATCCCAGAAATGCCGGTGCGGCACGAGGAAGTGTGACCGAACACAGGGCAGGTGCTCAGTAAATGTTAGCGACCTCTGGTTGACACAGTTATTTAATTACCAGTGAAAGACTGGACGGGTGTGTAGATGGGAGAGTGGGGAGGAGGTTTTGGTTACTCTACCAAAAACAGCTCTGCCGAGAAATCAAAAAGCCTGTGGGAACACGGCTCAGTGCAAAGGAAGCCAATGTAAAAGTTTCCTGCTAATTGGATCTTTTTTTTTGTGGCCTTTCTTTTGTGCGGCTGCTGTTTTCCAAACTTGCAAACCCTTTGCCCCAACCTGCTGGGAGGCAACGCTGCCAAACTTTCCAGCAGAGGGCACTGGCCCCTTTGAGAGTTGGGGAGACCATTTTGAAAATGGGCTCCTTCGCTGTCCCAAAGAAAGCACTCCCGAGAGCCACCAAGACCGAAACATTTATTTCGGTCCCAGCAGGCAAATCTGCTGTCTGACCCAAAGCATCTCAAGATGGCCAGTGTTTCATCGGCTCAGATGTTGCCAGATAAAACAATTCCTCACTAGACCCCAAATAACTCCAAAAGCCGTGTGATGAAATCAGCAATGCAGAATGAAAATAATACTTTAACCTCAAGCTTTTCTCTCCTCAGTGAGCCCCGTGGTTCTCAACCAAGGGTGATTTTGTTCCCCTGAGAGAAGCTGGTAATGCCTGGAGGCATTTTTGGTTGTCACACTGGGGAGGGGAAAGGGCTGCTATTGGCATCTAGCGGGGACAGGACAGGGACACTGCTACACACCCTGTGGGATGTGTAGGACAGGCCTTCCCGACAAAGAATTGTCAGGCCCCACATTTCAATAGTACCAAAGCTGAGAGACTCCGATGTAGACACGGCACGACACTGCTTTTTCCACTTGGCTCGGCTGCGTGTTCACGCCAGTGATGTGACGTCACTCAGTCTGAGTCTCAGCACAACGGCTGAAAGCTGCTCCTGGCCAGCTAAGCGTCAGTAGGGAAGGAGAGAAAACAGGTGCTGAATGGCTAGCCCTGGCCTCCAGAGAAACCAGCATGCTCAGGAGACTGTTGGGCTCTTTTTTTAGTTTCTCAAAGCTAGACGGAACACTCACAGCTGTACCTGGCCTCGCTGCGGGAGGCTGAACCCACTCACTCACCCAGTGGAGGTGGTAGATAGATGGATTTGGGGGGGAGGGGAGGCCAGAGTCAGTCTGGATCTGAGTTTCAGTCCCGGCCTGGGCCCTTTGTCACTCTGTCACTTTGAGAAACTTAATCTCTCTTGCGGCTCAGTTTCTCATCTGCAGATCAAGGTTAACTTCATCCCCGCCACATGTGCTGATGGTTGGGTGAGCTGATGTGTTTAAAGTGAGCGGGCCTTGACTGCAAGGATGAAACCCACACACCAAAGTGCCCGAGGTTCCGTGAGGTTCCAAAGCTACCCAGCACCTGGTGACCGCTCACTGGGTCCCCCAGTTTGCACAGATTACTTCCCTTTCCACAATTATGCCCATTTTCTAGATGGGGAAACTGAGCAGAGACGGCAGGGGTGGAACGGCGGCAGTTTGACGCTGGAGTCCACACTCCTGACCCCCACTTTACCCCACTTGCCACATGGAAAGAGGTCAGGGCCAGGAAAAGTGAGATCGTCTAGGCAACCCTCCTAATTCCTCAGATGGACAGCCGAGTCCCATAGGGACCGAGCAGTTTGCTTGCGATTAAGCTGGCATGAAAATGTGGGGGTGGAGGAAGGTCCTGACTCCCATTTCTTCCAACAAAGAACAGCTCTGAGGTTTTTTTCTTTTTCTTTTTTTTTTTCAAAATCAGATAGCATTTTCCCAGCTCAGGGTAAACACAGGACAAATCACTTAGTATGTGTATCTTAATAACCCAACTTGACTGAGATGAATGAATTCACATTCAGTCACCATATAAGCCTATTAAATATTCTGGGAGGCTGCAGTCTACATTTTAATGGATGTTAAAACCCTGAGCGTGTGTGTTTATGGCTCTTTTAATCTTGCCAGTTTTACTAATATGATTAGTTTGGGAACCATTTCACATTGAGACTTAGATGTCAAAATAGAAACACAGATGTTCCTAGAACATTTTGCACCTTGATTTTTTTAAGTGGAATATTCGGTTCTCACCTATGAGCTCAGTTAGGAAAGAATAACACAAATGGCTGAAATCACAAGGTCAGCGCCCCCGAGGGAGCTAGGGGTGGAAATCTACCTTTGCTCACTGTGAGAAGTCCTGCTTCATGGTTACTAATTGGGCTACCTCCCTTTGGGGGGAACCCCAGGCCTTCACAGACCGATTTCCCTGGCTACACCTGAGTTCCCAGGCATGGGGATGCACAGGGCACAAAAGCCCCCAACGCTGCCTCCTCCGAACCCGCACCCACGATTTCCTGGCCCGTCCATGGCACCATGGTGAGCGGCGGCCAAATGAGGACTCAGCGTCTGGGAAAAAAAATTGAGCATGGCGGAGTGCCACAGTGAGAGCTGTTTGTCCTGGGAATGGAAGGAGGAAATTGCCAGGGGAAGTGAAATAGGAAATGAGGAGATCAAAGGCAGGAGGAAATGGGATTGAATTGAGCCCTTGTTGGATTCAGCTTTGCACTCGTGGTAACCCATGTGAGGCAAAAAGATTAGCCCTGGGGCAGCTGGGTTGAGAAACACTTCCCAACGGGTGCATCCTGGCGAGGGGCTCCACATCCCCCCTCCAGATGGACCAGGGTGCACAGCTGAGGCTAGCCGGACCCACTTCCCACAGACAGCCCCGTGGTGAGGGTCCGAAGCAAATCCCCAAATGCTGATTTAATCTCAACACCGTTAAACTCAGGAATGTGACGGGTATTTAGAATCTGAGCCCAGACTGTATCCTCCAGAAAGAAGTGAGGCGTCACCCAGAATCCCTACTTTCCTAGGACGTGCGGAGGGAAATGGGGTTTCCAAAAGGCGGAGTTAACAACTGGGGTCTGGCCCCAGGAGGTCATGGGGTTATGAGCCTCAGGAAAACTTGCTGTGGCAATAATCCTTCATCTGGGCCTGAAGCTCTGCTCATTCCAGAGCTTCACGGGGACCCAGGGGCAGCCCCTCTTGGTGTTCATATCCCCATTCTCCAGTTGGAGCTTTGGTCCCTCAGCCCAGGGGACACAGTCTTTCAATAAGAGATATTTATTGATCACCCAGAGGGAGATGCCAGGGGGACAGAAGGGGACAAAACAGACTAAAATTTCACTCTCATGGAGCAGATGTTCCAGCGGGACAGCAGGCTATCAGATAAGAGCGACAGGTTACATATGTGGAATGTTTGACAGTGATAAGGACTCGGGAGAAAATTAAATCAGGGGAGCGAGCAAGAGGGTGTTTTAGAAATAGGGTCTAGGGAGGCCTCCCTGGGAAGTGAAATGTGAGCAAAGCCCTAAGGAGGGGAGTTAAGGAGCCTGGGGTGGGCCTGGAGGCAAATCTCCCCCCCTGCCCTTCTCTCCTTACAGCAAGCTCACGCCTGCAGCCTTCTTGGGTTTTAAAGGGGTCCTGCTTCTAGCAAACAGAGAACCAGGTAAGACAGAAACAAATGAGAAAAGGCTTTCTGCTGCTGCCGTGTCTCCCAAAGGCCCGCCAAGATGCTAAAGATGGGACTCTTGACCCCATCTCCAAACACCAAAAGCAGACCAGCCAGCATTCCAGAAAACCCAGCCACTAGGTCTCCTATCCTGGGCCTGCCCCTGAGGAAGTGTGGGCAGGGCTAGAGCACCTGGTGGGGGGCTGCCCTGGGCCATCCAGAGGTTGGAGATGGCCTCAGTCCTTCCTTCACCACCTCCTGCCAGGTCTCTGTGGACCCTGTGGGGTTGGTGAGATTGAAGCCTGGGCTGGGAGTAAGGATGTACCAAATTGTGGAGAAATCACAATAAGCAGGACCCAGGGTAGAAGAACGGGGACAGAGAGCCACTATTCTAGGGGACCTTGTGCATAGAGAATATAAAGAGTGACGTTCTGGGTCAGTGACGGCTACTGTCTCTGCTCTAGAGATCCAAACAGCCACTTTTAGACCCCTAGAGCACTGCACATGGGCACATACGTGAGGGTCTCTGGCAATACTGAGGTCTGTGAGCACACACGCACACACATACAGATGCACAGGATCCTCAAGAGCTGAGAGTCATCACCACAAGCACACAAGGATTAGTTTAGTCTCCACGATACCATCGGGGCCTGCAATTTCCAGAGCCACCGGAACTTGAACCCTGCCACCTCTGAGTGGTTTGGTATCCAAATACTAGGTGAGGTTCAGACTTCGAGTGTCTGATACCCCCATTCTTTGTCTGAGGGCACTTTGACACTTGACCTCCTTGGTCATTTCTGCTTCTCTCTGGTAACCCAGGTTGTCATCTCCCATCCCTTAAGAGCTTGATTAGATTGCTCTATCTCTTAGCCCTTGTTCTCTGCAAAGAATAGCACTCACTGCCTCTTCCTGTAGCATCATCTCACCACCGCCTGGCAGGTGTGGTCTTCCCAGGACTCAGGGTAGAACCCACCCTACCACAACTCCTAACCCCTCCCCACACCTAGCACACACCACACTTTTCTGTAACTTGTGCAGTAGACTTCGGGGGAAAGGTTTGGGTTGATAGGAGAGAAGGAATGGCTAGAAGTTTGGATCACAGCTGTGCGAATGACATCCTGCTCCGTTCTCCACGTGCCCAGGGCAGCAGTGAGATAGATGAGCTCCCCAGTACTGGCCCCTAAGACATGATCACACGACCCAGTTTTTTTTTTTTCTAAGATGACATTGACCCATAATATATCTCTCACGCCCACGATGACAAATACTGGCATTCTGAATTAGATCTGGAGGTCAGTTTTCTTTTTCCTGAACATTTAGCGGGGAGATTAAATTTCAGAGAAGGTGCACAAAGACTCGTGAGTAATTTTGTCTCGTTAACAGCCTGGAGAAGTCCCCAGAGTCTCTTCACTGTCCAGCCTGGTTTGTGTCCGAGCTGGGGGGTGGGGGAGAGTGTGGGGACGAGGGGAGACAAATGAGTGATAAAAATCCCACTTCAGAACAGAAATCCCTTTTGTGGACTAAGAGGACAGAGTGCTGATTTGACACAAGAATAACCTTCTTGGACTAGGAAACTTTTTCTAAAAAAACAATTAGCCTGATAGTTAACATTTAAAGACAATGCCATATATTACCATAGTTAGGGCCTGAGAAGAATCTCAATGACTGCCCCCCTCAAACAGAAGTGATTTGTTAGCAGGTACTTGAGATCACTGGTGACAATTCGTTGCTGTCGAGTAATGTAAACTAATTATCTACAACACGGAAGCAGGCACTGCACCTGCATGATAAATTGCAGAATACTGCATTATAAAAAGAAATATTAATTCACCTAACAGGACATTAAAATTGATGACAAACTTTTTCTTTTTTTCATTGTTTAATTTTTTAATTACCATTGTCTTGCTGCAGCAGACAGCGCATACCTCAAGAGGCACCCGCATGTTTGCCTGAAAGCACATTCTTTGCAAGAAGAAAACATGGTTATTCAGAAAATGAATGCCTATTAGTTCTTTATTTCACTTCATGGAAATTTATTTTCTCTCCTGGAAAATAAATGGGGCATATTAGTATATTTTTTAATCAAAGAAAGTCTTGAACTTCTAAGAAAATGAAGAAAGTCTACCCATCAAGATCAACACTGAAATTCTAAGAGCTAGCATTCCGACCGGAGGGTTGCACTTCATACCTTCTCTCAGTCGCACATTGTGATTTGCCACCATTTTCTGTCCCTGAGTGCTTAAGATAAATCTGACAACTTGATAGGGAGATCCCTATCACTTAGTTCTCTCCATAGGTATAGCAGAAAAGTGCCTAATTATTTTTTCCTTGCTATTCCAAATGAAATTAGCAGTCTAGATGGGTCCAGAATGGGTGGATCTTACCAAGAATGTCAATCAAGCAAGTGGTTCTCAGATCGTTACTCTTAGATTGGATTGGGGTGGGGTGTGGGTCAGGAGTTTCTAGGGCTCTACGTTGTCAATTCAAGGTCTGGGTCTTCATTCAAACTACCAACCAACTCGTCCCTGGATTTCTCTACAGCTTACAACTGTGGCATCCTGAAACCTTTGGGGATTTGGGCATTAAGAGCTGTAGCCCCACATGAGTAAACGTGAACTGTGTGACCTTGCTCCCCTCCCTCCTACCCATGGTTTATTGGACCACATGTTCTGACCCAAAGACAATAAATCTCTAGACAGTGTCAAGAACTCTGCCTAAATCAGTGTGAGGTGTTTGAGCAGAGTCCTCTCATGGGCATGAGGGCTGGTGTTGGGAACCACCCTGCCTGGTTTCAGAAGCTGTAACACCCCAAGGCCAAGGCTGAGTAAAAGACCTTGGGACCATAAGCCACTAAGGAGACAAAGCTTATCTGCTGCCACCTCTGCCGCCTTTTACTTCATCCTGCTTGGCCCTGGGCAGATAACTGATTAGTCAATGACAGATAAGATTCCTCAAGTGAGGGACAACCTAAGACAGGCACAGTCATGAAGGGGCCCTCAGAGAAGGACTTGGAGGGGGTGGACCCTCATTCCTACATACCTGAGTGCTCATTCTATCTGTAAAAAGTCTCCTAATCTCTTGGTTGCCCTCATCCCCGACCTGACTTAAGCCTGAAACAATGCTGGAGGTGGGCACAGCCCTGTGCTGGAAAGGATGGTTCCCCAGGGCAATCAGGCCTAAGAGAGAATGCATAAAATCCTATGTAACCTGCTTTGCTAAGAATGCCCTCAATTTTCTGATAAGGGTCCAAGCGTGAAATGAGTTTGTTTCCCAAAGTTTTATGGCCCTTTAGCTAACTGACCCTGACTCAGAATAAGCCCTCATAGTTCTCTGTATGTTGTCTATTGTTTGATCCTTACTACCTGACAATGATTGACGAGCTTTACCTGTATTCCTGTGCAAATTGAACCCAATAAAAGCCCATTGAGGAACAGGCTCCTGGCTCTTCTCCTTTGAGAGATCGGCCACCTTTCCTCCCCAAGGAGATCATGTCTTGGTAGACTTATTCTCATCTGTGACAGACAGGCTGGAAGGCTGAGTTAGTTAGAGCTGTATAGGCAGTTTGCATAGTATTGTGGGCTGGGGGCTATGTTGAATCAGACGAAAGTCGAGGACAGACAGAAATAGAGAAGGCAAGAAAGGCAGAGACAAGAAGCGACATAGCCCATGGGTGAGAGATACACAGAACTGACCAGTTGGTTTCTGATAGTCCAAACAGGCTGTATTGTCCTTGGGTTCCAGGAGACCTTAGTCTCCTTCTAACAGCCCCGTGTTTTTAGCTGCACTAGCTCAAGCACCTTTCTGTGCCTTGCTACCAAAGTCGCCAAGGTGAATGCATCCTTGTGGGAAGCATAGTGGCAGGTCCTTGGTCCTCCTCCTGCACCCCTGGACCTTTGTACCCACAGCTCTCTCTGCCTGGCATGATTTCCTCAGCCTTCCTTTGCTGGATCAACAACTGCCCTTGTTTCATCTCACCCAGGGTCCCCCTCCTCCTGAAGCCTTTCTGGCTCCCCAGGACTTAGGTGCCTTTCTCCTGTTCCCACAGTCCCTCTGCTGTGGCCTTCACGTCATCCTATAGTAATCAACATCTTACCTGGCTGACCTTGAGCTCTGTAGATACAAGGCCATCACATCCACTCTTAATGGAAGAGCTGGGGCACTGGAGGGGCTCTGACCTTCCCATGACAGCACACAACACCAACCCCATCTCGGGCTGGTGTGTGGTTCAGGGCACATTCTTTGGCTTGGTGCTCAAAATTTGTTAGAATCTTACCCCGATCACATTTTCTGACCTATTTCTCACTACTGAGCCCCAAATTCTATTCAAGAGCCTACTTACGATGTGCAAAATGCCTAGTTGCCAAGCTAGATGTTTGTTGTTCTTGAATTCTATACAGTGATTTCCTTGCTTCAAGTCTTTAATTGTAGCATTATTTCTACCATAAATGTCTGCTGTTGTCCATCTCCAATTCTCAAAATTCTACTTTTCCCTCTGAATCTAGCTCAGACACAGTTTTCTTCCAAGGTGAACTCTTATCAGCCCAGGGAACTTCTATCTCCAGCAGAAAGGGATGGTGCCTGTCTAGGACTCCGTTAGCACCTCACACACTGTCTTAAGGCAGCCAGAATAGTCTGACTCGGATCTTGCCTCATGCCCCTCATTAATATCATCTTCTCAAGAGCTGGAGCCATGCCTCATCCAGGGCACCCAAATTCAGTGAAGGATCTTTAACTACTTAAAGCATCCTTGGGCTCGGAGAGAACCTTAACCTTCCAGGGTATTTATTCCTCTCATCAGAAAGAAGTAAATGATGATGAAATAACATACTGTAGATTAAGGAAAAATCCTATAAAATTAATGCCTGGGTGATCAGATTATTCTTGACCCGCAGGCTAGAAGGGTAAGCCACACTTTATGAAGGATGAGTCTCAGACCACTCAAAACCTTTCCCTATTTTATTCACAGGTCATCTAAGTGAACTGGTTCGTCTTAGAAAATATTTCAACAGATATTAGAACCAAAAAGGGAGATCGGTTGTACTTGACTCACAGGGTCTCAATTATTTAGCTAGCATGCCTTCTGGTCTGGCGTGTTTGTACTGCAGTTAAGAAAAACAGAGGAGGGAGGTTTTCCTCCCCGTCAATTTTGTCATGCCCCAGCATTAGTGATGCCGCTCAGGCCCAAAGCGAGGATGGATATCATCTTCAAAAGAAAACAGGAACAAAACAGAACTGCAAAAACCTAGTACTGTGAAATACTTGAACACCTACTATGTGCCAGCTATTATCCAAAGAGCTTTATCTGTATGGACCCACTTAATCCTCATAGCATCCGTAAGAAGTGGGACGGGTCATCATGTTCCCCTTTTGCAGACGAGTAGAATGAGGTACAGAAAAGTTGAGGACTTGCCCAATGTCAGACAGCAGATTCATGATGGAGGTGGGACTTGAACCCCAGATGGCTGGGCCCCTAAGCTCTTCTCAACTGCTGTGCTCTACTTTACAGAGCTGGGCTGTCTCTGCAGGCGTTTTCAACTGAACCTTCATCTGCTAATCACTTATCTCTAGGCTTTGTGCTCTGGCCATGTAAGAATTTCAGAGGTAAATTTCCCACATCTGTCCACTAGTGCAATAAAAATAAAATCAGGCAGGCAAAAGATACTTGACCCATGGTGAACACAGGGTAGGATCTCAAAAGTCAATTCTCTTTCCCCAAATCATCATTTCCCCTGCAGTATCCCCTCAGTCCAGTCACTGAAGCCCCACCATTCTGGTGAGTCTACATGTGCCAGCTCCCAACCCCTATGAACTCTTAACCCTTCCTCGTCCAGCTCTGTGCCTCAGTAGCTGACCTCTGAGGATGGCATCACCCAGACTCTCCCTTGACCTTGGCTTCTGGTTGGGTTGTGCTGCTAGGAAGCACCAGCAAGATACTGGAAGATGGAAGGAGGAAGAGTTCAGGGTATTTCTTTCCCTGCTTTCCAATGGGGTCCCTATCTCCTGACACCACAGAGCCAGCTCTGGGACTTGGCTCTGGGAAAACCGTCCCCTTCCGTCACCATTCAGCCCTCAGAGTCTCCCCACAGTTACTAGTCTTGGGGGCTCCCCACCCCTCTGTGACTCCCCTAGTCAAGTGCACCTCTCTGTCACTAACCACTTCATTAACCTCTTTCCAGTTCAAAATTTTTGCTCATACCATCTGTGCCTCTTATAACAATCTTCTTGATTTTGCCTTCTCCAAGGACTGCTCATGAATATTTACCTAATTTTTTCTTAAAATCAAATTATTACCTATTTAAATGAGTTTTACAGCAGACATTCAATCCCTATCATAAATTAAAAGCCATGTTCACGCACCCCAAATCAAATACAACCATTAAAAAGCAGGGCAAAAGCTTCAGTATCCTTAAACTCTAGCCACGTGCTATTGCCCCCCAAAGCTCAGAGCTTGGGTTCTCTGCACTCTGCTGGTAAAAACCGAGACACATAAGAGTTCAAAAGCGGTTAAGGACACCCAACCACCAAACTGACGTGTCTTGGTTGGTACAGCCTGAAGGGTCATGGGAGGATTGTTAAGAGAATCACTTCCTCGTGGTGGGAATCCATGTGATGTGATACCCCACCCAAAAGGTGATCTGTGTCGCGAATTTTGGGTGACATTGCCCCACAGCAGCCAGTAGCAAGTAGCTACTGACTCCGTTAATAGCCTCACGTCCTGTCTTCGAGATGCTATTAGAAGATACTAGGAGATGATCAAGCATAAGGAAGCTTAACATCCACCCACACGATGGCAGGAAGTCCTTAGCCTTCTCTCGACAAAACCAGCCTTGCTGACAGCGACACCAAAGACCTGCTCTTCACTTCTGACAGAAGTGGGTCTTTCTTTCTCTGCTAGTACTCTTCACAGTACGAACTGGACAAACAGGAACAGGTGGGCAGGCTGAGGGTCAAGGCCGACGAGCATATATGTGCTTAGGGTGTGTTTTCCCGAAGTTATACATATGGGAGGAAGCTAAACTTTACCGAAGCCAACAGTGTAGGGTATGCACGCAGCGGTGCTTCCCATTGGCTGGTGAGGTTGACAGAAACAGCCTCACTACGCTTCTCTTTCACGGAGCGGTAACCAGGAACTATCAGTTCTTCCGCGTCAGAGCATCAGTGTCCATTGGACTCACACACGCCTAGCCGGCGTGCCAGCTGGGTGGCAAACGCCCGTTCAAAGCATGTCCAAGGGCTGTTTTACCTTCACCCAGCCCTGCTGCTCCTGCTGTGTTTTATTAGGCAAATATAAAATTAACAACATAGCAATCATTATTTCCCCAACTAGTTCCAACACACATCTCCCATTTGAGGTCAGATGTAGTGCCTAATAAAGTTTTTATAGCTGCGGTCAAATTGGGGCAGTTAATTCCTAGAAAATACAATTCGGAATTCACCAGAATTAGTCTTAAGTCTTGATTCATCTTATAAAGACAAATGTGTCTTAACTGCGGTTTCTACAAAAAGGTTCAAATAGTAACATCCAATGTAATAGCTTGCATAATTCCAGCTAATTCTGTTAGAGGTGTTTGACCAACTTACTTGCACTGAACCATACATCACGGCTTTAACATCACTGGGTCTGGTCTTTCTGAATTGCCCTTTCTTGAACTGTGGAAGTCTTGCTTAATGTTATGTAGCTAAACGCGGAATCATGTCAAAGAGGAAAGAATAATTGGAATATTATCCGTGGAGCAGGATTAGACTTACATTCCTATTGCTACTGTCATTTGTTACTTCGAGACCCGTTGATTAATCACAAGCTCTGAACTGCTGCCCAGAACTGCAAAATTCACACCCGGGTACCTGCAGAAGTCACAGCATTTCGTCGGCTTAGTTTTGCCCAAACCTTACCTTTTCATTGGAAATACTGAAACGTTAAAATTAGAGACAAAGAATGAGTATTAATAGCAGACACAGCGACCGTGATGGGCCAGGCTCTGTTCTAAGTGTTTTACATATGCTAACATTTTAATCCTTGCCGTCCAGAAGGCTAGAGTGTTTATTGTCACACCCATTTTACAGGTGAGAAAACAGAGGCACAGAGAAAGGAACTAATGTATCACATACCACACAGGTACACGACTGTGGCGGAGCTGGGAGTCAAGTTCAGAGAATCTGACTCTAGAGCTTCTGCTTCTGACCACTTTGCAGTGTCGTGTAAGATGCAGAATCATAACTAAAACATGATCGACACTCGTCAGGGATTAGGCCCCTCTTTCTTTCTAACTATGCGGCAAAGGCATCAGAACAAAAATAGGCGCGTGTGGAACATTTAGAGATATGAAAGACCAATAGGGAAAGAGTGCTGGGGGCTCTAAATATTGCTTCCTAAGTGTTGAAGACATGCCATTGCATCAACAAGGATCTAGAACATTCTCCCAGGATACAATGTGTAGGCTTCTGGAAGTGACCACCTTCTGCAAAACAAAGGCAGACCTACTTGTGGGTGAGGACCAGGCAAGCTCCGTCATGCTTTCTTTGATCTCTAAAAATTATTTGTTCCCTGGCTGGTATCTTGGCACCTGCCTGCAGAGTGGTGGGAAGGGCCAAACGTTTATACCTTGACAGACCCGAGTTAATTCCTGTCCAGCCACTCCCTAGCTATGTGGCCCGAAGCAAAGCGCTTCACAGGGCCGTACCTTCCTTTCCCCCATTCGTAATGGGGTTACATCTGTTTCTCACGCCCAGTCCATTCACCCTACTATGGACACATTGATGCCTTGGTCGGGGTTCTTGAGTTGCAAGCAATGGAAACCAGCCTTGGCTAACTTACGCCAAATAGTTAGTCGGAGAGATATGGCGCCGCCACATCGTGGAATAAAAAGCCAAAGACTCATGTGGAGAAAGGACAGGAAGTAGAGATGTTCAGGGTCACGGCGATGACTAACAGAGCTGAAGCAGCTCTGACCCCCTCCTGTCCGGGCTGCTTCTCAGCAAATTCTTTGCCCGTTCCGACACACGCTGCGCCTGCCCTGCGCAGAGCACCACGCTCAGGGTAAAGAGTGTGAAAAGGAATAACTCGGTCCCTGCCAAAAAGTCAGCGATGCCCTCACCCAGAGTATTATTTTATGTTGTTGAGAAATGCCCAGATGAATCATTCATCTCTGAAATAAATGGCTGATGTCAAAACATTTACTAATGCAGACAAAGCTGACTGAAATAAATGGTTGAATAACCCATTGTTTGGAAATCTCCAAGAGTAATATATATTACAATCAGATAAATCAAAATTACAAAGGATTTTCTGCTGCTTTTCAAAATGCTTGCCAGAAGTTGGTCAAATGACAGTATGAAGGGTAATCATTTTAACAAGTGGTTGCCGGTTACCTCTAGGGAATGAGACTGGGGAGGTGGGGAGCGGTGGGGCGGGGGGGAAGGCGGGGCAGAGGGTGGACAGGAGGAAGACCACTTTTCATGCTGTTATCTCCTGGAGGGTTTAAATTTTTAAACTGAATGTATATGCTTATAATAGTTAAATAACTAGTTTAAGTAAAAATATACTCAGGGCACTAGCGGTTGATAAAAAAAACCAGCTTAAGCTAGTAAGTTAGTTTAGGCTGAAAGGGGGGGATTCAGTGGCTCAGGATGGTGGGAAAGGGTGGGCGTGCAGGTAAAACCAGCTCACGTATTCGCTCTTTATCTCCCTGTCTCCATCTCCGTCTCTCTTCTCCACATCTCTCTTCCTGTGGCTGTCGCCATGAAGCTAAAACTTTCGCTGATGGTGTTTCTAGCCTCACATCCTCAGAGCTGTGCCTGGAAAGGAAATATTTCCTATCTCCTGTTTCAGTTGGGAAATCCCTAAGGTTACAGCCGTGGCTGGTATGGCTAAAGACTGTTGGCCACCCTTGGACCAGGGTTGAAAGAGTATAACTAGGTCCGCTTGGGTGAGGCACTCACCCTTCGGCCAATCGGTGAGGCAGAGAGGAGACCCTGGTGGCTCTCATTTTATCCCCACAGAGGGAGGAGAGAGGTTGGGTAATGCCAGGCTAGCCATGGAGGGAGACACTAGGGGGTGGGTGGCCTTCCCAGGGTGTCACCCCTGAAGTCTCTGAGCTGGCTCTCTGGATCCCGGCCCTTATTTCTCCCGCACCTGAACTCCTGGCTCAGAGGACACCTGAGAACCCAGATCCTCAGTCTCGGGTGAGCCATCTTATTTGAAAAAGAACTCGAGTGTCTAAGTCTTTCCGAGTAAGTCACAAAGTCGACGTGAAGTTACCAATTACCCTTGCTTCCCTTCTAAGGCAAATCCCAACAGAGGAAGGGCAGGGGTGTAAGCCCCTTGATTTCTTTCCATCATTGCACCCCCCGTGGGTGGCAGTCATTGCATAACTATTTATTGAGCACCTACTATGTGCCAGGCACCGTGGGCATGGAGCCATGGGCAAGACACACCTCACAGAGCACGTGTTCTAGCAGGGGAAGCAATCATGCTCATGCACATGTCCAACAAGTTCATATAATGACGAGGGCTACCAAGAAAGCCAGGCAGGAAGACAAAGAATTTCAGGTATGTGGAAGGCATTCTAGAGAGCGGGGTCAAGGATGACCTCTCTGAGGAAGCGACATTTGAACAGAGACCTTAGTGGATGAGGGGTTTCCGGGGCCGATTTCACAACATAAACAACAGCCTTAAGGTGAAAATAGAGTTGACAGGTTTGAGGAGCAGCAAGAAGGGCACCATAGCCAGGGCAGAGGAAAAAGGGGGGCGACAGGCGGAAGTGAAGAGGGAGAGGCTGCAGGGGCAGGTCATAGGACCGGGTGGCAGCCACCTGGCAGGCTGAGAGAAGACTTGGAATGTTCTTCTGCACATGAGAAGGCACCCCGCAGTGTTTCTAGTGGGGGAGTGACATGAACTGACTGATGTTTTTAAAGTGCCCGGGCAGTGGTAGGCTCTCAGTAAATATTTGTTAACAACGTAAAATACAAAAGAAACTCAGACCTAAAAAAAACGTTAATAGGCTCCTTGGCAGGAGAGGCACTGCGCTATCAGCCAATGATGGAAACAGACGGCCATTAGTCTGGTGCTCCGGAGTTCACAAAGCCCTTCACCCCCATGATCTCATCTGGCCTCTCACTGGATGTAGATATATGACCACGCGACACCCAGGGCCACGCACAGGCAGAGGCGTGTCTGCCCCTGCTCAGGTTGCAGGGGTGTGTGTGTGTCGTCCGTCCCCCCCCCCCCCCCCCCCCCCCCCCCCCCCCCCCCCCCCCCCCCCCCGCCCTGGCTGTCCCAGGCGAGTGCAGGCTGAGAGTTCAGAAGGAGCCACCAGGAAGCCCAGCCCCATCCTTACTTAGCACGCCCTCCCACAACGAAGGAGGGAGAGTCTCAGATCTACCCTCATCTTCCCTGGCCCATCCTAAGGGCTTGGCTTTTCGAGCAGAGGGGGCAGGGGTATGGGAGGGACTGGGGAATCGGGGAGCCCAGCTCAAGAGGAGAGGGTGTGTGCTGTGGGACACTTGCTTTTTCTCTCTCTTTGACTTAAACATGAGCGTTTCTTTGCTGGTTAACAAAGGAAAATCATTTAACTTGCCCCTCAGGCCTGAGATGAAGGCCATTAGAAACAAGGGCAGTGGGCAGGAGGGGGGCGCCTGAGGAGCCCCTGATTTAAACAGCTGGTGTCAAGGCCCTCAGTTACATCATGGGGCCACTCTCTGGAGCAGGGCTGGACAGTCACCACCCCAGACTCACGGCGCCTCCTGCCACAGTCTCAGGAATCAGTGTCCTCTGGGTTTCTTGGCCTCAGTGACGTCGTCTTTCCTGGCCATCCCCCACCCACACGGAGAAAGGTGGACTCTTACCCTTTCTTCTAGGGACCCCAGAAGGGGGGTGGGAGGGAGAGACAAGAGAGGCCCTGATAGCCCAGGCTCCCTCCCACGGAGCCAGGTAGGCCACAGGGCTGGTTCCCATCTCACAATCTTCCTGACCTTGGGCACAGGGTGGCACAGCTGCCCAGGAGGCAATTCCAGATGCGAAGCTCAAAGGTTTCCTGGTTCAAGAGCAGTGGTAAAGCCTGGGGCATTGCAAGCTCCACTCCCTGAAAAAGCCGCAGGGCCACTGGGGCCCCCAGCTCAGCGTGCTGGCCTCCGTGACTGTCCAGTCCCTGGGCTGGCCTTGACCGTTGAAATATCATTTCTACCCTGACATTTCACTGTCGACACGCTGCTTAGATTGTCCTTCGTCTCAGTGTATTTTTAAACATCTTTGTGCCACTTCCCAGTGACTTTTCACAGGAGTCACGAGACAGGGCCTTCAACTCCGTGGAGTAAACGCACATGCTAGCGTGTTAACGAGCTGCGGCATCAGCAGCAGCAAAATACAGGCGTGAGCCCTGGATGCAAATAGAGTCATTAGAGAAAAAAAAGTGAATCTGCATTTCTGTTGTCAATCATGTTTATTAAATTGGAAAAAGTCTTCTCTCCCAGGCAGTATGAAAGTGTGTGTGTGTGTGTGTGTGTGTGTGTGTGTGTGTGTGTGTGTGTGTGTGTTTGGGGAGTGGGGGGAGATGAATTTATTCTATGTTGGAGAAGCAGGCTAAAAATGTCATTAACAGCCCCAATTATGCATTCTGATGCAAAGGGCTTCCAGCGGAGAGTGGGGGGACCTGGAGCCCAGCTCCCAGACCCCGGGCGGGCGGGCCGCACATTCCCTAACAACTTTATTCATAAACGCAGGCCTGCAGTTCAAACCTGCTTCCTTTGCCTATCTCCCGCAGATAAAAGGCCCCATTCTTCGGCTTCCCCCGGCTTTGTACGGAGTGAAAACACCACTTTGTGCCCACGTTGTGTTAAAATAACAGATTTGTGTTCGTTCCTGTAGGTTTCTGACGGAAGACGGAGGCAGGGTATCTTCACTGCGGATGGCCAGGCGCCTTTTGAAGGAGGAAGATGGAGAGAAAGGGTCTCCAACAGGGAACCTTTGTCCTGGGATGCAAATGAGGCTCTGCAAGCAGCCCAAGCAGGCCAGCCGGGTCCCAGCCGCCAACCCACCCATCTGCGGCTACTTTGTTAGCCCGCTGTTTCCTGCATTCTTTCTCTTGCACAAAATACTTGATGTTGACAGCTGTGAATTTTAAGCGCCCATTCTGTGTATGTTTTTCTAATTTTGTGTATTCAGATCATCTCTCCATACTGGGGGGGGGGGGATGGGGGTGGAAGCCGAGTACCTTCCGTTCCTTGGTTTTGAGCTTTCCTGCTTTTTAAAAGTTGCAGAGTGAGCCTGATTGCTGAACAAAGTTGAAGTTAAGTGTGCTCCCCAGCAGCCTTTGGAGCGACCAGGGAACGCGGAAGCGCTGGGAAATGGGAAAGGTTGTACCAGATCACAGGCCAAGGTGGTCAGAGACAGGACAGGGCAGATGCATCTGGTGGCCTGGGAGCTGCACGTTCTCTTTCATGCCTCCCCTGCCTCTCTGTGAAATGGGTCAGCACAGCATGCTCAGAGACCGCAGGTAAAGACCTCCCTCATCCAGCCGTCAATCCAGTTTTATTTCCCCTTTCCCCTTGGCAGTTGCATTGTTCTGGCAGCCAACCTTTTTCTTTTCCATTTTATTGAACGTATTGGGGTGACCCTGGTTAACAGAATTATACAGGTCTCAGGTTCACAGTTCTAGGACACGTCATCTGTACACTGTATTGTGTGTTCACCACCGCAAGTCAGGTCTCCGTCTGTCTGGCACCATTTATTCCCTGTTTACCCTCCTCAACCGCCCTGCCCCGTGGCAATCACCACACTGTTGTGGGTGCCTGAGTTTTTTCTCTTTTGTTCAACCCCTCCCCCCACTCAGCCCCACCCCTGACAGCTGTCAGCCTACTCTCTGTCTGTGAGTCTGTCTGTATTCTGCATGTTAGTTCATTTTGTTCATTAAACTCTACATATGAGTGAGATTATATGATACCTGTCCTTCTCTGATGGGCTTATTTCCCTTAGCATAATGCTCCCCAGGGTCCATCCATGCTGTCGCAAGGGGTATAATTTCCTCTTTTTTTTTTAACGGCTGAGTAGTATTCCATTGTGCAGAGGTATGTAAGTTCTTAAGTATGAGGGAGAACAAAAAGTGCTCTCAGACTAAGGCCTGGGTTCCTAAGACACTAGATTGGCTGCAACATTTTTTAATTTGTGTATTTATTTATGCCTTTGCCTCTTTGATGTGAGGAAGATCACAACCCAAAACACACGTGATAGAAACAAAAACTGGGCAAGAAAAGAAAAGCTTGCCAACAGGGCCATCATAAGGCTCAAAATGCTTGCTATCATTGAATTTTGAGATCTGACTCAGAGCCTCCTGGCAGCAAGAGTGAAAGGGAAATCATGACCAAAGACAAAGTCTCACTTCCCTCAGACATTCAGTTAGAAAATTTTTCCAGGTACTTCATTGAAAAACAACAACAACAGAAAAATACTTTACACTCCGGGATCTTCATAAGGAGGCAACAACAAGTTCAATGTCAACTTGAGAGCAAACGCAGGTGCAAAATCCCCAGAGCTAGAGCAAAAACAAGGAAGGCAAATAGGCACCTGTCTAGTGCCCACTCCAGTTGCCTAGCGGTGGGTTCACAGAGCCCTGCCAAGAGAAGGAGTTGAGGCCACATCTAGGTTGGGCAGTGAAGAGGGCTGATGGTTGACCACATATACGCTGTGTAACGCCTTACCTCTGGCTTGAAATAAATACAGCTTAAATGAGCAGGTTTCTGGTGTCCAATGTGATGCAAAGATAGGACTCTGGGGCCCAGAGGAGTGAGTGGTTTGGTGATCCCTCGATGTCCCTGAATAACGCTCTTCTCATCCGGGCTGTCCAGAGGAGCAGGGAGGCTGGCTAGGGTTT
Source organism: Macrotus californicus (assembly GCA_007922815.1). Taxonomy (NCBI): domain Eukaryota; kingdom Metazoa; phylum Chordata; class Mammalia; order Chiroptera; family Phyllostomidae; genus Macrotus; species Macrotus californicus. The sequence continues at coordinate 71,886 of VMDR010000417.1, read as the reverse complement.
CCGCAAAGCTCACGAGACAGAGGAAGCAGGTGGGAGGGCTGGTGACCTAACCTACAGGAGGCTGACTTGTAATCACATCTAGACTCAGGGCCATGCACCTCTTATTTTTTTTAATGTAAAATATTCATTTCTACGAGATGTTAGCAGACTTTTTCACTTTCTTTCAATTTTCTGTATCGTTTGAACTTATTTGAACACATATGACTTTTGTAATCAAGAAAAGAGTAATCATTTTAAATTGGTTGTTTTTCTTTCCTTCATGTTTTCTTTTTCTTTCTTTCTTTCTTTCTTTCTTTCTTTCTTTCTTTCTTTCTTTCTTCTTTCTTTTTCTTTTTGGCCCCAGTTATGCCAACAATTGGGGGTATCCTTACAATGCACTAAAACATAGGATTGAAGACCAGGTCCTCATCAAACCACATTCCAACTATCTGGAACCAGTGAGCTTAGCCCATCCTTGGAGGAAAACAGATGACAAGAAAACAATTTTGGAGAGTCTGTGGTGGTCACTGATGTTTCACAACTCCAACATGGTCACCCAGTCACACCCAGGCTCCAGGACCTCCACATCTACAGGCCAAGGGTCAGCCTGGGACCCTGAAGGCTTGCTTGCTGGGCCCCCTGTCATCCAGAGAGCAACTTTTAAAAGTCTGCTGGCAGGAAACACAAGAAGGAAATACGCAAGAATAAAAATTATTCAAAATCAGGGTGGGTCGTGCAGAAAATGGAAAGGCCAGGTCACTGGGCTGCGTCCACAGATACCACCTCCTACCTCACAGTGATCTGCACCCCCAGGTGCCCGTTTCTCTATCAACCCTGAGCTTCTGCTCGTGTGAAAGTGTCTGAACACATCCTCAGAGGGCTGTGCCGGGGCAGGGAATTTTCAAAGCAGTTTTCTGGTTAGCCTTCAATTAACCAGCAAATCTGATTAATTGTGCATGAACTTCTATTTCCAGGATACAGCCTGATCCAAGGAATATGCAAATCTGGGTAAAAATAAGTCACGTCGAGAAGGAGCTCTCTCGTATTCGTTTTAGAGCACGGAAGAATGGAACAACAAGACAGTGAGGGCCCAGGGCCAAAGAAAACGCTATATTTAGATGTGAAGGGCTTTGTTTGGCCCCGATTCGGGTGTACACACCGCCAGTCGGGAACAAGGGGGCCATTCAATCAACCCACCTGACACGCCGCTGTGGCCGGCCCGTGCTTTTCCACAGGCTCGGGGCTCCCCACCTCCCTGAAAGAGGCTGTCGTCGGCGGAGAGGAGGTTAACAGCTGCTCTGTGGCAATTAACCAGCAGTTTCTGTTGCTGAAGGAGATTATTTTGGATGGCGTAAAAAGATTCAAATAAAAATGTCAGCGTGCCCATTAGGGATGAAAGTTAGAAAAACTTAAGTGGCCCTGAATTAATCACTGTTTGACAGGAAGGCACATAAACAAGTACTAAGAAATCCCCCACAAATCCATTTTCCTGCTGCTTGGGCGATCGTAAAGAAGCTCGCTGGGGGCAAGGAGGGTAGCCTTGGCTACAGCCTTAATTCAATTTGGAGTGAAGATTTAATGACAAAGTTACAAGCCCTTAAAGTAGCATTTATCGAGGGGCTAATGAGAGGCCGGAAGAACTCTGTTTTACAAAAAAAAAAAAAAGAAAAAAAAAGAAAACAGTCCCCAACACAAGAGGCCTTTGAAAATATGGAAGAGAGGGGAGTTCATTAGTCTTTTTTTTTTCTTCTCCTTTCTCAACAATGAATATTTCTGCTGCCAAACCTTCAGGAATAGGGTTGGTTTCCTTTCAAGTAATTGATGCAGGCTTTGCTTCTGCACGGAGGCCAGACAACCTCGGCACCGAGGAGCAGGAAATCGCACCGTCAAAGGGAAGCTGTGTGCTCCTTCCCGGCTGGGTCGGCCCCTTGCAACCGTGCGTTTGTGCGGCGGCTGCCAAAACGCCTCCAATTTCCATGCCCTCCCACGGCTAAGATAACGAAAGCTGCCTTCAGCCTCTGAGGGCTGCTCTTATTTAAAATGCCAGCTACGCTGTAACAAAACCGGCTGCTGTCACCCCAGATAGAGCAAATGAGCCCCTGTCCTGCGGCATAAAGGGTAAGAGAGTTATTGAACGTCCCCCGCCGAGAAGGCCCCATTCGCCTTGCCCTCGCTTGGCATCTCCATCCTGGAATCTTCTAGGCCCTCTTGCCTCCACCCGTCCTTCTGTCTCGGGGAGCACAGGAAGAAATAGCTGGGGCCAGTCTCGTCCAAATGGATCAAGTTTTCTTAAGTCAAGATTTTTTTTTTTTTTATGTAGAAGCGGAAAGGGATGCTGTGAAGAAAATGGAAACTGGCAAAGTGCTTTAACTTCAAATAGTCTTCTGATCAGGGCTGGTGCACGAACCCCATGCTCTTTCCTCCGCATAAATGCAACTGAACAGTTAGAGGAAGTGGGGGGAGAGGAGAGGAGCTGGAAAACAGGTATCCTGGCTCCTGATTGCTCAGTCGGACAGCGGCATTTCTTTGGGATTCATTAACCCCCAGGAGTCTCGAAAATGATCTACGACACGCAATTAAATGGCCACGCAGAAAACACACGTGTTTAGAAAATACTCTCATCACAGCTCATGCCTGGCCAAAGTATGTCTTAAAAGCTTCGCAATGAAAGTGCCTGCATTTGGAGCATCACCCACTTATTAAAATGCTATTTTCCGCAGCGGCACTAATCTGAGATCTGGGAGATGCTTCCTATGTGCACACTACCTCCCCACTTGCAAAGGTGTGTGCCCTGTGGCACGAAAGCAGCCAGATTGCTGATTCCGAACAAGAACCGTCTGCTTGACATCACCTGGGGAAGGAGTCACACTCTTTGCCCCTCACTGGGGCATGCGCAAACTTGCAAGAACACATTTCTTTAAACACAGTCACCTCCTGAAGGCTGCACATTATGCTTTCCCCTCTAAGGTTGACAGAATTCAACTGGCATAGTTTAACATTTTTTTCCAGAGCATGTAAGTAGTCTTCAGTTCCAAGAGTGGAGCTAGACCAGGGGCTGTTGACTAACATCTCAAGGGGGAAAACATACTTTGTTCTTGTTCTCTGTCTTCAGGATGGTAGCTGTTGGAACTAAGGCCTCTAAGGGTGACTCAGGATAATAAGAACAATGTTAATGGTAATTATATATATGTTATTATCATAGTACCTTCCCCTTGTTTATCAAATAATGAGTAACACTAGTATCCATTTTCTGTTAAACTAGGTAACATCATTTCAAGACAGGTACTCTGTGATCTTTACTACATAGATGAGAATTCAAGAGCTCAGAGAGGTTAATTAATGTGCCGAGGTCCCAGAGTTAGCAAACGAAAGAGGCAGAATTCAAACCAGAACTGGCCTGAATCCAAAGCTATGATCTTAATTCCTGTGCCCGTCTGCCCCTTAAACTGCTACCTGCATTCTCTGGTTGACTCTGCAGCCACCGAGACGCCTTCTGTCAGCATGGGCCTGCCCAGCACCTCACCGCGGGCTCCCCGCGGGAGGCCGGGTGGCCTAGTGATGAGGGGTGCGTGGGCTAGCGTCACAATGCCTGGGCTTACAGCCTGGCCCTGTCACTTACCAACTCCGTGACGCTGTGTGAATTTCCTAGCCTGTGTCTTCATGTGTAAAATGGGAATATTAAACATTTCTACCTAATATGGTATCAAAATAAAGTGGAACAATGTACTTAAATGTAGAATAGTTTCTGGCACCTGGTAATCACTCAGTGTTAGGAAAGGAAGGAAAGAAAGAGGAAAAGAAATGGAGAGGAGGGAGGGAAGGAAGGAAGGAAGGAGTAAGGAAAAGAAAAGAAAAGAGGAAAGGAGAGAAGAGAAAAAAAATAAAGAGCAAAGCCAGAGGAAGGTGGGTTGTTGTCCTTGCGCCGCTGAAAGCCGCAGAGGAGCCCCTGCCCGCAGAGGACACGCAGGTACCGGGGAGACTCACCCGAGGCCTCAGACAAGCCAGGCGGGCAGCCCCAGGGCCTCCCCAGTCACATACGGACCCCACTTCCCTGCTGTTGGTATTCTTTCCAGGCAGGCTCCCCACCCAGCCCCTGGCTCCCAAGACGGTGGCAGCAGTTTTCCGGCTCCCCAGCTTCCATATCCCGCAGGAGTGAACGCGTCTCACTCCAGCACCATCAGCTCTGATCAGGCCACATGACCATCTCGGAGCCAATCACCAAGACCCGGAGGAACGCCACGTGCTGATTGGCTTTCTCTCATCACCCGGTTCACCTCTGACTGTGAACAGATCCCCACAGACCGTGAAAACGAGGAAGGGATGAGTCTCTAGGGAGTGGGGTGAGATGCCCGGAGAAGGCCTGAACGCACAAGCAGCAAGCTGGTACGGACCACCATCAAAACTTGCTTGCTAAGATTACATCCTGTTCTTGGCCTCGCCTGTCTCAGTTGGTTTGGTGGGGTCAAGAGCTAGTGTTCCAGAAGCACCTGCTGGGCCTGGAAGCCGGGCTCCAGTACTGACTGGCTGTGTGACCCTGGGCAGGTTAATCTACCTGTCTCTGCTTCAATCTCTTTCTTGGGTAATGTGGTTAGCAATACTATCTTTCTCGAGGATTGCTAAGTATTATATGTGTGGGTATAAAGTGCCTAGCATAACCTGAGCTCATACCAAGCGCCCAACAAATTTCAGCCATTCGACATTCAACAGTTATTTGCCGAGTACCCACTACCTGGCAGACTCTGTACTGAGTGCATGGGATACATTGGCGGACAAAACAGACCGACAACAAAACCCCTGACCTTGTGGAGCTGATATGCTAGTGCAGAAAGAGATAATGAAAAATAAGTAAGACAACAAGACAATAATATGGAAGTTTGGTGACAACCGTAGGGAACAAAGAAAGTAGGTCAAGGTAAAAGGGATTATGGGAGTAGCAGCAGTAGGAGGGAGCAGGACAGTTCAGGGGCAGACTGATGGAAGTGGTGACAAGTGAGCCAAGATCTGGAGAGTTTTCATGAATTGGCCAATAGATCGAATATGGTGGGGGTGGGAGCATCAGGCTGTGCAGAGCCCCAAAGTGGGAGCATGGGTAGAGGTTCTGAGGACCACCAGCAAGGAGTCTGATGGGAAAACCAGGGAGGGCAGGAATGATGCCAGTGAGGGAAGAGAGGGCCAGATCAAGAAGGGCCTGGGAACCTGGGAAAGATGTTGGGTTTCAATCTGAGAAAGCAGGAGTGGAGCCCCTGGCCGCTGTTATGAGTAGATTGGAATGCCAGAGGGGTGGGGCCTGATGGAAGCAGATTGTATGACAGCTCCTTTTAAGTGAATTGCAAGCCATCTCCTCATAACTTCACTCTCTCCTTGGTGACGTCAGGCTTTCTTCGCAGGCCAAGAAGAGAAGATTCTCTAGGTTGAACACCTAGCTCGAAGGGTAGGGCAGAGGGTCTGTGACACCCGCCAGGCTTGCAGACAGCTAGGTCCACTGCATATTTGGGGCGGGTGATCCATGGAGAGCATTGAGGTGAGAAAGAGGCCTATTTAAATGCTTAATATCCCCAGTCTCTGCGAAACCATTAAGGCATCTCATTTGCAATTTGTCTAAGATCTTTTGGGATCCACTGAAGCTTCCAGCTAGAGTCTGTCATCTGCTTAGGCGAATACATCTCCTGTTTGTTTTTCTACCTTTTGGTCTTCTTAAAACTATTAAAGTGTATACCATTTATATAGAAATGTGCACACTTCCTATTGTAGAGTTAGATGAATTTTCAGAAAGTGAACACACTGATGTAACCAACACCGAGGGGCAAATGGAGCGTGGCCAGGACCTCAGATACTCTTCCCGTGCACACCAGATTCTGGCTTCTAATGCTATGGAGTAGGTTGGTCTTTAAAGAAAAGAGAGCTTCATTCAAATAAAATTCTATATGCATTTATATAGTTATGTGAAATTATATGAAATTCTCTAATATCTTTATGTGCATCAGATTATAGGGGGGGGGGTTCTTTTCTGTTTGACCTCTTTCACTCACTGTTATTTGTTTGCTAGTTCCCCAACCATTCCTTCAGGACAAAGACTTTGCCCCCGACCCACGAAGTTCAGCACAACGTAGTAGATATTCCATAAATGTGTTGGGTGGACAGGTGGAGGACAGGTTGATGGGTGGGTAGAGCAAGGGGTGGGTGGGTGGATAAAACAACTACACTGGCCCTTCCCCGTGAGGGACTCAGTCAGTGGCTCCTGAAGTTGGGCACTTCCTGTACGACTTGCCTGATACCTGGCATGTTTGACTTCACCTCACTACAAGTAGTTAGTAGCTTTCTTTAAACAGGCACACGTTTACCAGAAAAACTCTGGGCAGTGCCATACATAGAAAATAAGGCAAACATGGAAAGTGAATGAAAAGCAAGCGAAGCAATGCCACTCAATTCAAGAGAGATTGTGTTGCCCATTGCAGACAATGAACCTGAGGCCACTGGTCTTTGCTACAGAGGCAGGTTAGCAGCTGTTGGAGGGGTGTTAAGAGATGTATTGGCACCCAGCTGAGACTGTTTCCGGATGTAGGTAGAGGGAATTAAGAGACTAGAAAAGGGGCAGTGGATTGAGTGCCGGCCTGAGAACCGAAGGGTCGCTGGTTCGATTCCCAGTCAGGGCACATGCTTGGGTTACCGGCCAGGTCCCCAGTGAGGGGTGTGCAGGAGGCAGCCACACATTGATATTTCTCTCCTTCTCGTTCTCCTTCCCTTTCCCTCTCTCTAAGAATATAAATTAGTACAAATCTTTAGGAAAAAAAAAGACTGGAAAAGGGAGTAGTTATCACTGCAGCAGTCTGTCATTTAATGCCCCGCCCCAGATCTTCTCACTCAGCTCCAGATCACAGGTCTGACACTTGGAAACACCCATATAGGTAATGCTTACTGACGCTGGGTCATAACCCACTTTTAAAAATAAAGTTTCATATTGTTACCTTTTGGGAGGCTTTGCTCCTTTCTTCTAAAAAGCAGGAGAAAACAAGGAAGCACGACAGCTACCCTACAAGTCTAAGAACACAACTCGCCCTCGCCCACCACGTGTATCTGACAGTTGGGAGAAGAGCACAAGGAGGCGGACCTGTGTAACAGGAGGTCAGAGGGCAGGAGGTCAGAGGGCAGCCACAGAGTTGTTCCCCAGCACCCAGGTTGTTGCCCACCCCTTCTTTCGTCCCAGCAACCTGAGCTCATGCCACCAAAACCCAATGGAAAGCAAGGCCAGGCAGAGAGCAAGGGGCCACGCCGGCCCCAGGAGCACTGGCTCAGGGAGCTGGCTGGTCCTCACTACAATGCTTCCTCATGGCTTAGCTCTCAGCATAGGCCCTGGTTTCCATGTGAGATGATAAGGCCTCTGTTGTTCTTTCACAGGTGGACTGAAGATGTCAGGGTGCGTGGGTGAGGAAATCAGGTCCTAGTGATGGCAAAATATTTACACGCTGATTTAAGCTTGGCTAAGAAATTGGGGCTACGAAACGTTTCCAGTGGAAAGGGGAAAGTCAAGGAGACCAGAGCGACAGGAACATTTCAGTGGTATTTATTTAGGTCGAAGAGGCTTTTCCTGCCCCACTCCTTCTTCCCTTTTTTTCTTTTTTTTTTAATCCATGGATTAATTTTGGGAAATCCTCAAGTTCCCAGTACAATAACACTGGCATTGTGTTGGGGCCGAGTGTGTAGGGGGAGACTCAGTACAACATAGCCAATCTAAAATAATGGCATCACATCACTCACCGAAAGATATTTTCCCATACCTACAGATCTTTTCAGTCCATGTCACATTATAATATAATTATATGAAATAACACATCTAACTTGATGTGTTATTTGCCAGTGTCCACAAAGGCTGGTTTGTGCTGTCTCAAAATAACATTGTTTCCCCATAAACTCTCTACTGTTTAAATTCCACAACAGACACAATTTTAAGGAGACTTACAAGTGCTGGCAAGGACATTCACAGAAGCATCTTCTGCACGCTGGTAGGAGACGTGACAGTCAGGTACTATTAGAATAATTGGCTGAGCATGCACCACGGTTCAAGATGGTCCTAAGTACTTTATATATATTAGCTTATTTGTTTCCAAAGCCCTGTAGTAGACGTGTTATTATTTATGTTACAAATAGAAAGCTGAGTCACACAGTTGACAAGCGGATTCAAATCCAGGCCGCCTAGTGCCCAGGCCAGTGACTCTCGGTTTTAGCCGTGGAAGACCTGAGTCCTGGGCGTGCCCGCAGTCCTGGGTGATCACAGTTGGTGATCCTACCTGCAACCCTAACCACCATACCCAACCTGCTCCGATAGACAACGTAGCACATACTCAGATTCTTGCAATTCCGACGCTGCTGTCCAATTCAATAAGCATGGCAACCAACACTTGGGACCAAAGCTCTCTCTACCTGGTGCAACAGGGATCCAGAAATGAATCAAGATGTAAACCCTGCTATTCAGGCCACTCATAAGTAACCTAAAAACACGCTACTTCCTCGAGAAACCACGCAGCACCTTCCGGCACTGTACCAGATTTCCGTGCTCAGCGGTCTGTGATGCAGATGCCGGTTTTCAGCGGGCAGCACAAGCGTTTATGATGACAGGGCGACAACTTTGTGAGGACCGCATGGGCTGGGTGCTTGGAGCTGCTCATCCATGCAAATAATTCTTGTCAAATATTTAAATGAGAAGAAAAGCATGGCAGTCCATGAAAATGCAAGGTGACCTTGAACTATGCTACATACATTGCTGATCACCATACAGTTTTTAAAGGCCTTTTGTGATGATGATATGTTTACAGAGTTTACATCTCTGTAATGTTTACATCTCTAGATGAAGCAGAGGAGGAAAAGCTTGATTTAGAGATCATCTTATGGAGTTTTTTTCCCTCCACATTGAACTTTCATTCATTCTATTGGACACTGGAAACCCAGCACCCAAAGCCCCTTCCTCCTTGGAAGAACTTCCCGTGGTCTGTGTTGTACTAGGAAGCAATGCTGGCCTCCTACCACCCATGGCCTCTCCCCATGGCCGGCAGGGTGCATCCCTGGTCTCAGCAGCCTGATGTGCCCACGCGGGACTGTGAGTCCTGTCCTGAATGAATGCTACAAAGATGAAGGCCACAGGAATTCACTCAGCCTTGGCCTGAGTCAGCCACAGTGGCCTCCACAGAAGGTCTCATAAAAGATGAGGAAGGTGTCATCCTCTCTGTCTGGGTTTCTGAATCTTTCTCCAGCCTGGTACCCTTGGTCTCTCCCCAGCCAGGACCGATGTTCAGCGGGTCAGCCCAGGCCAATGGTTAACATCTTCAAGCAGTTCCCTCCCATCAGTAAATACCCACTGTCCCCTGCTCTCTGCAACTGCATCTACCCACTAACCTGGCTGTGGCCACTCCCTGGGGACCTGCTCAGCTTTCCTCATCATCCAGAAACCTAAGGGTTAACCCCCAGAACAGCAGGAGGCCACTAGGATCCTGCTCCAGGGTCCTTCTAACTGAGCAGTGGCAGGTCCTATGAATTACTATCTTGAATATCAATTCTATGCACACTGATAAACTTTGAATTATTCGCCTTTCTACTTAGGCTAATCGAGTTCACCTCCATGCTTGCAACCCCAGACCCTTACTGATATATGCACTTACATTTGATTTTCTGTAGGCTGCATCTCAGGAAAGAAAATCTGGTTTTAGGCGGCTATGGAAAAATGAGTAGAAATGTATGTCCTCTGAATATGTGAGAATATTACATCTTGGCATTAAAATGTTAAGAAATGAAATTAATGCGGTAAAAACTAGCCTGCATTTAATGTTTATAGCAGGCAAGGGTCTTTCACACACTGTATCTCATTACAAACCACTGGGCTGTACCCTCTACATTGGAGATCCAGGCTAAGGTATGACATGTTTTGCATCAACTCAGTTTAGAGTGAGGACTGACTCCAACCACACAGTTACGATAGTTGGGAGCCGGGTCTACCACGGGGCCTCCTGACCTCAGATCCTGTTTCCTCTGTACTTGGTTCCTTCTCCAGGTGGGCTCTTCTCCATGATTGAAAAATACAGCTGTCCCCTGCCTGCCAAGATCAGAAATTCTACCATCTTCTCTTCCCTCTTTTGAGTAAGGCATAGCCTCCAGATCACGCATTTCAAGCTATTTTTAGACCACATTAATCCAGAATTCTTCACAGGGATTACGTTTAAAGAGTAGCTAGCCGCTACCTGAGAAAGTAAATCACTGGGACAATGGAGGCCTCGAAAGGGCCACAGGACCTTTGCACTTGCTATTTCCTCTGCCTGGAAAGCAGAAATTGTTCATAAGCTCTGGTGAAGGTCGGTGGGATTCTATTGCTTTGATTTTTCTTTTCCCACCTGCCGCCCTCAGTAACAGTGGCCCCCTGACATGGTGGAAGGAAGTGGGTCAGGGGAAAATGTCAGGTACAGAGAGTACAGGCTGAAAAGTCTCCCCTGGTGATTTGGATATAAAACCCTTTCTTTCCTTTCCAACCGAGAAACAGTCAATGCAGCACTCTTGGAGGAATTTTTGGCCAATGGACTAAACTCAAGCGTAGTTATAAAAATTAATTCCATTTACTCAGGTGCCTTGGGTGGGCATAGGTTGGGGGAGAAAGAAAAGTCACCTCACTTGAAGCAAATCAGGTTGAGACCTTCTGAGGTCCTAAACCATGGACATAGGATGCTCCCTTGACCTACCATCAGAGTCCAACAGCATATAAAACTATAAAATACAAAATTTACACAAACACGCTTGGTACAAAACCCACAATAAAAATAGCTCATTGAAAGAATTTCTGAATGCAAAATCCTGGTCAAGCTCATCAAAACAGAAATTGTCACACTGTCTCCTTGTTTCTGGTGTCGCAAGCACCTGCTGTGCTGGCCTCACCAGCTCTCTGGCACTCACTGGGAGTCAGAACCCTCCGTCCTGGACCACGTTTATGAACAGTGTGGTCTTGGGTTCGCCTCGGCATCCTCGGACGCAGGGCTCGGGATGCCTGCCTGCCTCCCCCAGTGAGGTTTGACTACAGCCGTCCTTGGGGAACAGTGAAGGGCTTACAACGTAGGCTGTTATTAATTCTGATGCAAGAGGAAAGGTCGCCAGTTCGATTCCCGTTTGGGGCACATGCCCGGGTTGTGGGCTCAGTTCTGGGACAGGGTGGGGTAGCAGCCAATTGCTGTTTCTCTCTCTTTCTCCCTCCCATTCCCCCTTGCTAAAAAATAAATAAATAAAATCTTTGAAAAAAAATAAAGAATAGGCTAATATACACATTTTTTTTAAGAAACAAAGAAATACGTGCCCGAAGATACATCAGAAAGAAATGATGGTCACTTCCAGAGAGTAAAATTTGAATGGCTGGGTGGGGAACTGGGGAGGCAAGGGGGAGCCTTATTAAATTCTTCAGGACTAGGAACATGTATAACTTCAGGGGGAAGTTTTTAATCCAAAAAGAAAAGACAGGGAATTGGGCCGTGATGAAAATGGGACAGAGGCCACACTCTGCACCCACAAACACAAAGGAGAAAGCTGGGAGTGCAGCATGGGGCTAAGAACTGCCAGCCCCTATCTTGACTCCGCCTTCTCCTGGGAATTAGCAGGTCACAATGAACATTTCTACCTGGGAAAGGCCTGGCTGGCACACAGGGTCGCCACCCCACAAACACTAACAACAGCAATAGTGAAGCTGCCAATCCCAAGGGCACACAGGGGACAGGTCCGCCACAGGCTGGCCTTGCGGGCTGTCAGCTTTCTCAAATGCAGATTACTGGGCCAGGGAGATGTCACTTGCTCTGTTCAGTGCTCCCTTGCCGGTTACCGTAACTGCCCATTTTCACAAATTAGGCCCCAGTATGTCCAAAAGGGGTTTCTTTTTTACGAAAAAAAGTGCTTCTCTGAGCTATGCCAAAATTCTTGAGGAGCCCACAAATTGATGTGGAAATAGATTTTTAATCTGGGGTCTAGGTGTGGGAGGGCTTGGTGGGCTGTGCGGACCCCCTGAAAGTCTATGCAAATGCGCACCTTAATGCAGACGTGCATTTATCTTGTGCAGGCTGAGTACTTAGTTGTACAAAGGGGTGGTGTTTGTGACTTGAAGCACAAGACCGAAGCCACTGGGTAGCAATGTCAGCATAAAGAGGTGTCGCTGTTTTAGGAACCTTCACCTGTGGAGGCTGGGAGGGGGGCGGCGGAGAAGGAAGCATCAAGGGGTCTGTAGGCCTCTAGAAAATGCCTGACATTATTTCAGTTTCCTGCATCTTTCAGGAGTGGCCCTGGGCAGCGGGAATGTCAGCTCAGCACAGCAGGAGACAGAGAGTTGAATGAGGCTTCACTCTTGCACAGGACCCTGGAGCTCACAGTGCGCACCAGGCCCCCCATGCCCATCCCCCCTGCTGTGGGGTCTGGTGACCCTTCAACAGCTGGGAGGGAGGCAGAGTCTCAGAGTTCCTCTAAGGGCTTATGACTGGAGGCTGAGATTCATCCACCCAGGGGGCTACAAGGGACCCCAGGCAGGTGGCTGTAGGGAAGGCCCCACTGCCCGGAACACACAGAAGTGGTAGGGGTACTGCAGTCACAGCCACGCGGGCTGGGGACCCTTTCGGGCTGTAGCAGCAGACTGACTTGGGGCAAGTGGTTTACCATTGGCAAGTCTCTGTTTCCTCATCTGTTAAACGGGAATCATTTTAGCCAATTCATCAGGTTTTCTGAGGTCTGTACAGTGATGTTTCAGCCTTTGATGCTGGGGAAACAGCTAGCATTCAATAAATGATAGCTAGTGTTATTACCTTTTTATTATTTTTTTTAAAAAGGTATTTATTTATTTTTAGAGAGAGGGGAAGAGAGGGAGAAAGAGAGGAGAAACATCAACGTGTGGTTGCCTCTCACACGCCCCCTACTGGGAAGCTGGCCCACTACCCAGGCATGTGCCCTGACTGGGAATTGAACCAGTGACCCTTTGGTTCACAGGTTGCCACTCAATCCACTGAGCCACACCAGCCAGGGCAAGTATTATTACTTTTTAAAAATATGTAAATAAACACCACGAATCTCACCTTTCATTTTTGTTTAAGAAAATAATTTAGCATTATACATGTTTTTTCATTCCAATAGTAATATTCCTACATAAGTCATGATTCCCTTTCATTTCTTTAGCCATTATTCTCAGCTGTGGGGTGAGCTTTGTTCCCCCAGGGGACATTTGGTAGTGTCTGGAGACATTCTGGTCGCCGAAACTGGAGAGGGGGATGCTTCTGGCATCTAGCGGGTAGAGGTCAAAGACGCTGGTAAATGTCCTAGGAGGCACAGTGCAGCCTCACAACAAAGATTTATTCCACCCCAAACGCCAACAGAGCAGGGGCAGAGGAAGGCTGCTCTCGCGTTACATAGAAAATTTAAATAGGAAAAATATATTTTAAGAACGCTATTGAGCACTGTTCTGCTCTCGGAAGAGACAGGGGCTTGATTTTAAGAGGCGTGTTTCCACTGCCTGGCCTGTCATTTCTATTCTGATGACAGTCACTGAGACTGGATGTCGACATCACCCAGTGCTACAGGGTGAGGTGAGGCAGCCCGTCACTGCTGGGTCCCTCCGCAGGGGGGCGCAGAGAGCAACCGTTATTTCAGGTTTTTGTAGAAACAGCAACAGTGTATCAGTCTCCATTTTTTTGTGTGAATTTGAACATCCCTTAGGACATCTATTTTTAAAGGTAAATTAATGCTTCAGATATTTTTAAAGCACCAGAGTGATATTTTGCAAGCATGAGTTTTGAACACGCCCCCAAACCTGTCTCTCTCAGAATCAGGCTGGCCCCATGGCTTTGGGGGACTCCAGTGTTTTCACAGCTCGGTGTCTGCGTGGGCCACCATCCTTGAGAATCAGCAGCTGGGAAACCAAGGCTCGCAGACAAACTGTCCGTTAAAGGGAGCTGGACCACGTATGCCGCCATGCCCTCTGCTTGCTCCTCATTGGGTCCTCAGAGATGGAAAGGCTACATTGTACAAAGAATAACTTATCGTCCACCTTGTCCTTTCTCTCCCATGGTAAGTCCATACGTAGGTGTGTTCCTATGAAGATGTACACCGGGACAGGAAGCGCCTCCAAAGTGACAGCAGGACTCCCATGTTTGAATGGGGGGTCTTTGTCCCCGCTGCCGGAGCCCAGCCATTTCCACACCCCTCATCAGTCTTTTGTGCCCACGTCTCTGCTCAGAGTCAAGTCTCCACTGATAAGGCCTTGGAGACATAATCATTCCCCATTGACAGCTCCTTGCAACCAATTCACAAACATTTTCATATTAATATTGAGCAATTTCCCTACATTCTAATCCATCAAAGTAGGCTATTAATCCTCCCTGTACCATTCTCTATTCAAATGCTAACAATTTTCTCCTCGGAAGCTAAAACATTTGTCCGACAGCCCCTTGCACAAAGCCCCCGCATTGTGAGTGATGATGGATCAGAGTGCTAATATGAGGGATGCGATGGAAATTATATCACTGATACTGTACATATGTAGAGGAAGAAAATCTCTTTAAAAGATCATTTGTATGCTAAAGATAATGAAAGTGATCCCAATGGTACAGGAACCTTAATTTTCCTTTCTAAGAGGAAAAAGGGGGGGGGCTCTTTATGGCAGAGAATATGGAAATCCATCATGATTTATCATGGCGCGAATGCCATCATTTACTTCCTGAAAAGATAAAATATACACTGTTTCTTTTAAAGAACTTATTGAAATGACTTGAGAAACCTTGTTAAAATATCTCACGGGGGATTGCATGCCCCGTGGTTAGCAGGAAAGGTGAGCAGCGAAGCTCACTTTGGGATGGAAAGCAGGAATGCCTTCATGTGGGCTGCTGAGCGGACTGATGATTTATATCCGTTATCCAAAGCCAGTAAATGGTATGGAAACGTGAGGATGAAGGCAGTTAGATCCTTCACAGGCAGAGATGCCACGCACAGCATGTGTTGAGAAACAGGAGGTAACGGCTCATGTTAACACGAGGAAAGCTTGCTGTCACACCTGGGCTCTCAATCAGTGTGAATGCCTGAGAACGAGACCTGACCGTCTACGAGGGGCCTCTCTTATACTCCCAGAATACCTAGCAAGTCAGAAGGCTTATCCAGGCACTAAAAATACAGTCGTTGCAATGTTTCATTCAGTTGTTTGACTCCTCTCTCCAGGTTTGCTGGTCTTCTGGTTTTCCTTCTATGTAAATGGCTGCCTGAAGGCGAATATCCAGAATCCCTCCTTGGTGTCTTCCTCTCCCTCACCAGCTCTCTCCATCCAGTCTTACCAAGACTCGTCAGTTCTTCCTGTGAAAAGTTTCCCTTCCCTACCCGTCTCTCTATTAGACACTTGCAGTACCTTCACCTGAGACCCCCACCATTTTCCATGTGGTCTCTGGGTCCCCAATTCCCTTAACATCTGTCATCACAACACACCCCAAGGAATCCTGAATTACAAATTCGATGACGCACTTCACTGCTTTCAAAGAAGTACATTTTTAAAAGCCGCACAATCAGTGTTTTCTCTTTGTCCTTGGGATCCTGTTCTACGCCTTTCTATGACGCGGCAGAACTCCTGACCCTGGCTCCTGCCTATCTCTCCATCTCCTGCTACTTTAGATAAAGGGTTCCTCCAGTTGGCCAGTGGCTTCCCTTCCATGTTACTGCTTTCCTGGAAAAGTGTTTCTCTACTTCTTTGCCTGGTTAAAGAGTATACGTGTTCTTAGGCACCAGCTGGAACCCCATCTCTTAAGGAAACCCCCTCTGGTCACTGCTGCTCATACTGACCTCTCCTACCCCAAACCTAAATCAAATCTGCAGGCACAGCTCATTCCACAAGTTATAGTAACTTGTGCACGTGTGATCATTTGTCTAACGCCAGTCTTGCACTAACTGCACACCAAAAGAAGAGGGGGAAGGTCGATTTTGCTCATTCTTGGATCCCTGCCACTCAATACTGCCCTGCACACATACACACCTTGGTGAACACTTGAGAACAAGTAAATGGATAAACGTAACTGCACCGGGCATTTTACTAGGAGCTTGAGAATAAATACAAGTACAAGGCCCAGCATCAAGAAATGACCAAGTGAAATGTGAGCATTATTTAAAAAAAAAAGGGGGAGCAGAAAATCTAAATCCTTGAGTTCTAATTTACTTGAAGATTTGCTTCCTGATTCTGCATGGGCTTTGTTTTCTTTGGAATTTAAAGAGTTTAGAATCTGAAGAGATAATGTCTGATGGCAGTTCTTCTCTCTGTCAAACCCCAATAAACCCCATTATCGTTGTTGAAGATTAAGACTTGCCCCCAAGGAATTAGTGACTAGGGATCCCTGTTTTCAAGCACTTCTTGTGATGAGTCAAGCTAGAGATTGAGGATCTGGGTCTCTAATCCAAGGAGCAACATCCACACTGCTCCTGGCCAGGAAGCAATCAGGCCTAATACTCAGGCTGGAGAGAAAAGAGAGGGGCAAAGAGTCGGGGCTGGCTGGGGTGGGGGTTGGGGAAGCCCAGAGAGTGGTCCACAGAAAGCTTCCAATCAAACCTCTTCTGTAGGCTTGCTCAGATAAAGGGTACCGCCACCCAGCGCCCAGGTCACCCTCACCAAATCTTCCCAAAGACTGCTGATAAGGCCTCAAGGAAGAAAAGGACGCTGATTCACAACATAAAGAAAGGGATAGTAATCTGGAGGTCACACCGCCTTCCAGGGCCTCAGCAATCAGGGCCAAGTTCCTTCATCAGTCCCCTGGGCATCAAGCATCCTGCAAACATCTATAGACTGGACCTGCCTTTCCCCAAACACCATATCCTGGTCCAGCCCTAATGATAACAGGGCTCTACAGGGCAGGGCCACATCTCCGTTTGCAGGGACAGACCCCTCAGAGGCTGATGGGAAGGCTCTTTACTGAAGGAAAAGCCCTGTCTGTTAACCATGGAAACGTTCCCCCTGCTCCTTGCTGACGATCAGTTGTAGGAAAACCTGGTCAGTCAGGCTTGCACGGCATCGCTTTCTGCCTTGGCCCATCGATTTAATCCACTTTTCTTAAACTGAGCGACTCTCAAAGACAATGTTCTATAGTCACAAGACAACATGTGGCTTTTATTTTCCTTTCCCTATCATGTATCTGCAAAGCCCCATGTTGGAAGTTAAAATAATTCAAGACGTTGTAATCCTCAGCTGCTGAAAGGGTGGTTAAGCGAGAGGCTGGGGAAAAGTCTCCTGCACCTGCGTGTTCACGACATGGCCAGACGTGGTGGGGAACTGGAGAGGCTGGTGGGAAGATGCTCAGCCCAGCGCCGTTTAGAACAACCAAAGGTTGGAAACAACCTGATGTCCACAACCCTGTGGTGGAGTGTGAAGAAGCCACTAGCCAGAGCTTGGGGAAATGCCTGTGAATTAATGATTTGAACATTTCTGGGGACAAAAATCATCTACCTTGCGTTGTCTCCATGATGTGAAAATGAATAGGAAAAAAATTCATGCTTTCCACTCAGTGGTAAGATTCCCTGGACTTACTTTTAAAATATTTTTTAAACTTTTCCACAAAGGGAAACATATTGTGTTTATAGACAAAAAAAGAGTTTTCTATCTATCTATCATCTATCTGTGGTATTACTTAAAGCAAGAAAACTGGTTTCCAGAAGTCACCGTGTTTTGATGGAGATAATAAAAGATTTCATGTCAGCCCCAGGCCTGGCTCCCCCTGGCTTCCCCTGTCTCACCAACCAACCTGTGTTCCAAAAGACAAGATTTCCAGCCATTCTACCCACTCTCTCACCAGACCAAGGACCCTTCTGATAAAGCCACCTTTTTTCTGGGTGGCTACAATGGGGAGCAGGATCCAGGCCAGCTTAAACAGAAAGATATTTTATCAGACTCTCCAGAGAGGCAGACAGCCACTGGGAAATGGAAGCCAGAGGAGGAGAGCGGGGCATCAATGCTGGAACCGGCAGCAGCGGCGGCGGTCCAATTGGCCCAAGAGCACCTCCTCCAAACAGCTATGCACTCGGTTTCAGTGGAGACAACCCCACATGCAACCAAGAGCCAGTGGGGCAGATAATTATTCAAGGTCAGATTTTTAGAGCTGGATGCTGGGGGATGGGGGAGGCAAACATCAAGGGTTAGCAAACACTTGTTTAAGGATTTCCTAATTACTCTAAGTGGTTCCTTTAGCTCTTGCACTTAAAAGGCTGCTATTTCGAATGATGTCATCCTTTGCCCATTATCTCTGCAGTCAATTTGCAGTATTAGGAGAGGCAGCAAAAAAATATTTGCGAACATCAACAGTCTCCAGTCTTAAAAGATAATCCCCCTTTCAACTCCCTGTGAGCGTATCAGCAGCCCAGTTAGGTTTTCAGATTCCTCTAAACGGTCACACTAGCAGCTGGATTGTACAGAAAACCTTTCTTCTGAAGAACTCAAAGAAATTTCTAAGTGGTATCACATCAATCACCAGGCAAGTCCTAGAGGACTGTCCAGGCAGGTAGTTAGAGGGTAATTAGAAATGCAAATTGATAAGCTCCATTCAAATAGCTCCCAGAGGCAGCTCCCACCTGAGTAAACCTGGTCTAAGATTTTAGCTAACGGGTAGCCAGGGCCAGTGGGTTCTGACCCATTGGACGCTGCATCACTTCGCTAACTCCCCACAATAACAATGCTACTATTATAGCATCTCCGTATTGCAGATGGGGAACTTGAGGCAGGCAGACAGAGGTTAAGCAATTTATGCAAAACCATGCAGCTTCCATAAGAGCCCCCACGTTGGAACTTACCCAGATCTGTCTGACATTTCAAGTTCGACCTCTCACCCACCACCTGGCTGCACAATCTCGGTTTCCTCCTGCAGGATGGAAGATTAGGGGGCTTTTAGCAGGCCTTGGACAGAGATGCATTCCTTTCTGGGCAGAGATCTTGGGAGGGGCAGAATGCTTTGAGGCCAGATTGGTTTTAAATCTGGCTTCCTCCACATATTTGCTGGGTGACCCTGGCCAAATTACTTAACTTTTCTGAGCCTCTGTGTTTTTTGTTTGTTTGTTTGTTTGCAATTTGTGTAGTAGAAATTGTACTGGTTCTTGCCACGGAGGGTTGTTGTGGAGATTAAATGAGATAATGCACAGTGGATACTTAGCCTAGTGCCTGGACACAGGAAGTGCTCACACTGTTTGGAAATGATGATGATGATGATGATATATCCTCTGTATTATGTGTTAATGCAATGCATATATCTATTATTCTATATTATTTATGTCTAAGTAAACACACAGGATTACTATCACTGTTAGGGGCTATATCTGGCCTACAGAAAGCTGCCATGGTCCTTAACTTCACGTCAACTTCTCCCAAGGCCTCCCCCCACCAGATTCACGTCCAAACTGACAATTCATGTAGAAGGCTTGGTGGGCACACTCTGTCCTCGGGGTTCAGGTCGCCTGAGCCTTCGCCTCCTCAAAGGTGGGAGAGAAATTCCTCCACTGTCTCTTTTGTCAGTCTGGTTCTCTTTCACGTTCACTGGGCAAGCATTTACTAGGCACGTCCCCCATCCACTTTCAGAGCAAGGAAGCTGTTGCTCAATTCGCATACAAAGAGAGGGCCCCGGACTCCCCAGAAGGACCCTAATTGACGAAGAGTGCAGTAAGCTCCAGGCTTGGACAGGTAAGGGGAATAATAGAACAGCCAGCAACGCCCAGCAAAGTAGCTCATATTGCGTAAGATAAAATTCAGCAACACTCAAAAGTAATTCAGCGCATTTGAAGCTGCTAGACATTCCAAACCTCAGTAATGACTAAAGCAACACAGTGTAATGAATGGAATGAAAATGTGACCTGGAATCTCACCGTTTATTTAGAACCGAGAAGCTGAAGATTGTTCTCTCTCACCGATAGGCCGAAAGTTATTACTTCATTCACTTAAGCATTTTATATAAAGTAATTCTCATGATAAATCACACTGAAATTGATTTCAGTCTAAAAAAAAAACACCCCACATTAACATATGAAAGCTTAAAGATCTGCCGATTTGAATTATTGGGGTGCTCCGGCTAAGAATGAGTGACAAATTGAAAAATAAGCATGTACTCACTTTTAGAAAATAAATCTGGTCCTCAGAACCACCCATTATGCAAGAAAAAATAAACTGCCTCTCATTTCATTAGGAAAACTCATTTGCATCAACATTTATACTTACATATGTAATAATGCATGATCCCAGCCTGAATACAAGGTGGTAATTCAATCAAAAAGCTCCTTTGATATGCTATCATAAACAGCAAAAATGGAAACAGAACCTTGGGAATAAATCACCCTCTTACTATTCAGCTGGGACCATCCTGGGCTATTTTACACTAGGCGCCTTGGTGCAGTATTTCACAAATATAAAAAACCGCATTTGCCTTTTATTCAGTGACATGTGGCTGTTTGAACCGGCAGCTTGTGCGGCTCCAGCAGGTGCGCGGATGGATCCCAGCGGTGGAGTCAGACGGCAGGTGATGAAAACGAGGCAATTACATTTTTTTAATTAAAAGAATTTTAATCAAAAACTTAAAAACACTTGAAATTTTAATCTGAAGCACAAGGTTAGCACACACATCTCCCTTTGGAGGGAAGAAGCCCCACTGAAAATGAGCATCATTTTCAAAGCAGTGATATTTTCTGTTGCTAATTAAACATCTTCTCTTGGCTGATCATGTAATTTAGAAGATGTGTAAGTGGCATTTTACAAGGATTTGCGAGGTTATTTCTGAGTCGGCGTTGGGTGATCTTGGTGACGCTGTTCTTGCTGTTCCCTCGGCCTGAAACGCGCCTCGCCTGTACCCTCCTGTGGCTGGCTCCTTGTCATTCAACTTGGAATGTCACTTCCTCAGACAGACTTCCCTGATTTCTCTACCTATCACTAACCTGGCTCATCATTCTATTACATCACCCTGGCTTTTGAAAAATCTCTTGTTATAGACATTTTCAAGCACATTTAAAGGTAGAGAGAATGACAGAATGACTCTGTTGTTGGCTTCGACACCCACCTGCACTGGGTGCATTTTTGTAACCTTCTCTACCCACTCTCCAACACCTCCTTATGCCCAGTTACTTCAAAGCACACGCAGGGCATCCTGCCCTTCCGTCTGAAAACATTTGGTGCGTTTCTCTAAAGTATGAGAGCTTTTAAAACCTTAAGTGTAACATCATTTTTGCATCTTAAAATTTAACAGTAATTACTATCAATGTCTTCACCATATCCAGTCAAGTGGTCATATTTATCCAATTTGTTTGAATTGGAATCAAAATGAGGCTCATACCTTATAATTTTCTATGTTGTTAAATCTCTTTTAATCTTGAGATTCTCCTTGTATCTCTCTCTCCCTCTCTCTCTTTTATCATTTGCAATTTGGGGAGAGAGGGTTACGTTGAAGAAGCCAGGGCGTCTGTTTTGCCGAGCCTTTCACCATCCAGAATTGCTGATTGCGTTCTGTAGAGCATTTCACATGCTCCTCTCTGCCTTGCATATCCTGTTAACCGGTGGTTAGTCTAGACTCTGGACTAAGTTCAGTATGTTTGTGCGAGGGTATTTCATTGGGAGGGTCGGCCTCTTCCATTAGGAGGTACGTAATGTCTGTGGTTTCTCTTTGTGTGACTTATGCTCATCACTGACGATCATTGCCTAGATCCACTGACTCCTCAGGGCTTGCAGAGCAGTGATGCTCCACGGCCAGCATCCTTCTTCATTTACCAGCTAGAGAGCTTCTACAAAGAGGAACTTTCCCCCTTCAACTGTATGGATACCCTGAGATTTATGTCATACAGAAAAGGCAGGATAAATGCTTGATTTACTGTTTTTCAAAATATTAAAGTGTTTCCCTAGAAACCCCCCAAAGGAACCAAAGATATCTATCTATCTATCTATCTATCTACCCATCTATCCATCTATCTACAGATCTATTTATCTATCTATCTGACTAATGGGGCCTTGTTTGTAAATAAATTTATTTAGGTAAAAATAGGAGTTTAGTTGAAAGAAAATGTTAATTAAATAATAGAAGGTGTGGGGCAGTTTTAGGTAAATGAAGTTTGGAAAATGCTTCCTTAAAAGGCAGTTTGCACTGGGGTTGAGATCAGAGATAGGAAAAACTGGATTTGATGCTGATTGGTCGATGGTACGAGTGCACCTGAGAAAAGAATTGGTCCTGGGAAGGAGAGAGTCAGCTTGGCACTTGGGAAACACTGGGATGAGGAGGCAGAAATGGGGTAGGTCCAGGGGGGGAGAAGGCCTGCTCCCATCGATTCCAGAGTTCTGATGCCCTTGCAGGCCCAGCCAATGGAGGGGACAGAGGCACTGGACTGTCATCACCTGATGGCATCGATTTATTGGGTCAGACACAGAAAAATCTTTGCTCAGAGTCTTCCTCTCCCTCTGGCTCTCTTCTGTGAGGACCATTAATTGGCCAACCAATCATTCACTTAGAAAGGCATTCCTGGGCTCTCCAAGCACCGACTGATGGCTGGGAACGCAGTAGTGAACAAGAATCCTACCATCCACAGACATGGAAGCCACCGAGGGTCACGTGTTACAGTGGGGTAAGCCCATGTGGGAACCCAGAGGAGGGGCATCCCTGACACCCAGTGAGGGGGCGACTGGAGTAGGTTTCCCTGTGGCATCCAAAGTGAGTCTTCAGGTCTATTCAGGCCCTTGCCCATTTTTAAATTGAATTGTTTGTTTTTTCACTATTGAGTTGTATGAGTTCTTTATATATTTTAGTTATTAACCTCTTTTTAGATGTAAGTTTTTCAAATACTCTCTCCCATTCCACAGGTTGCCTTTTCATTTTGTTGATGGTCTCCTTTGCTATATTGAAGCTTTTTGGTTTGATGAAGTTCCATTTGTTTTTGTTTTTGTTTTTTTGATGTCATATAAAAAAAAAAATCATGGCCAAGGTCAATGTTAAGAAGATTTCCTTTATGTTCCCTCCTCCACCATCCTCTTTGAGGTTAAGCATGGCCATGTGACTTGCATTGGCCAATAAAACGTAAGCAAAAGTGACATCAGTAAGCAATGTGTCATGTGCTCTCCTTCTGCACTGCAATGTGAAAGATTCCAAGGGGGCCTCTCTCTTAGCCCAGGTCCCAGAGCAAGGGTGGACTGGAGTCCCCTACCTACCCCACAGTGACCAGGGAGCATTAGTAAGAGACAAACTTGGTGGAGTTAGGGCATTGAGATTTGGTAGTGTGCGTGGTGCGCTATAACCTAGTCCATCCACACGGAGGGCACAGGTGGTGGATGGGTGGTGGGAAGTGCTCTCTGGAAAAGCCCAGAATTTAGCCCAGAGTATCACAGCCTTGGCACTATTGACATTTGGGCCCCGTAAGCCGTTGTTGAGGGGTAGCTGCCCTGCGTATTGAAGGATGTTTAGGAGCATCCCTGGCCGCTACGCGCTAGATGTCAGTGGTGCTTCTCTGCAAGTTATGACAACCAGAAGTGTCTCTAGACAGTGTTAAGTGTTTCTGAGGGCGAGGCAAAATTGTCCTCATCTGGGAAGCCCTGCCTCTTGATAGTGTCCCTGATCTTTGTGAAGTGACAGGTCAGGATTCTGCCTGACAGATTAGTCTCAGTGAGCATGAGTTATTGGGTTGATTAGCATGAGCCTTGCCCAGGGAGAGTCTGTTGCTGCTGGGTTCAAGGTGAGCTTCTGGATGCCTAACTGCACTGGGGTGGACGTGCCCATTTTGTAGACAAGGAAGTGAAGGCCCAGCTGCAGAAATAACTTCCCAAAACAGCATTGCTAGGAAATGGCCTTGTTGATAATGGGCACAAAACTCAGGGCTTCCCAAACTCAGGGATCTTTGCTAAGTTTCAGGAAGGAGCAAATATGAATTTTAGACCAGTAGCAGAAAGAACTTTCTGACACTGAGTTATCATAAGAGTGGAATTTACTTATCACAGTCTTATGGAAGGGTTATACACAGTAGACCCTTGTAAGGAAGTGTTATCAATTTTCCCTCACTTAATCCTTACAAAACCTTATATGGTAGAAACCATTATTGTCCCCATTTAATGGACAGAGAAAATGAGGCAGAGAGTTTACATAATTGATCTGAGGCCATACAGCTGTAGAGCTGAGATTCAAACATGATTAGATCTTCTTTGAACCACTCTCTATGCTACCTCTTAGTACGAACCAACTGCCTTGCAATGTAGTGGGCTCCCAGCCACCGGCAATTTAAGCCAGGCCTGGCCATTTTGCTACGAGACAGGGCAGGCGAAAGCACAAAGTACAGCACTTACTACATCCAGATGCCCAGTCCATGGCCACCAACCTTCCTGGTGATCCTAGCATGAGTGCTAGGAGCACTGGGTGCTGTTCAGCGAACAGCTTGAGCAGGCACCACAGAACAGAGAAAACAACAGCTCGCATTGCTGGGTCCTGTCCTCAGCACGTGGCAGACGGGAACTCATTCCGTCTTCCAACAACCTGGCTCAGGTACTGTTATCGTTTGCGGTTCACAGGGGAGGAAGCAAAGGCTAAAGGAGATTAAGCAACTTGCCTGAGGGACTTAACTGGAGGATCTGGGACGAGACCCAATTTGTTATCCATCCACGGCTGAAGTTGCAGACTCAAATCCTAGTCCTGAAGCCATCTAGTTTGAAATTTAAATAATGTGGGCCAGCGGTGAGGTTATAGGATCAAGAGTGCATGAAGGAACAAGGTCAACCTTACAGGTGGAGTTGTGAGTGGCCTCAATAATTACTAGAGGCTCTGATACCCTTAGAGCACAAGGAATGTTCAATGTATTAACTCTAACTCCCATAAGCGCATATATACATGTGTATGCACACATGCATACATACATATGCATGCTTTCATTTTAGGAAGAGGACTCCATTGCTCTTCCATTCCTTCAAGGGCTGTTGATGAAATGCTGATGGTCAGGTGCAATGAGCAGAGGCTTATGAGACTGGACATGTCCACCATCCCCATGTTTGAGCCCCACTGTGTGCCCTGCACAGGGATTAGGTTGAAACTAGAGGCATGTCCGAGGTGCTGTGGGAACCCAGGGCACCATGACCGAATGTGTCTCTGGGCTGCATGGTTGGTGAGGCAGGACTCTGTCCTGTTCACCCTTCAGGTCCCCAAGGCCCAGCAGTGTCTATTGCACAGAGTCGGCCACCACTCTCTTGGATGGATGGATGAAGGGGTGTGTGACCTTGGCCAAGGTCAGCTTCTTCCTTGGTTGTCTGAGATCCTTCAGCTATTCAGAGGGATGCTGTGGAAGGGTCCAGCCATGAAATGCACATGAGAGGCCTCCAGGAATCCAAGGCAAGTAGCCCATTTTCTAGGAAAAAAATCTACTTTCTATAAACTTCCATGTTCCCCAGAGCTTCTGCAACAATAAAAGAATAAACTTCACGGTACAGCTTTTAATCTTTAGTTGTAATTTCTGTCTTGCTTCCAATCAGCCAAGCTAAACTTCCTCCTTCTCCAACAGCCACCTGGTAGTCTCACGGAGTGCCTCGGAGCTTGCTCAGGGCTCCCCCTCTCTGCAGCTCAGCCCGCGGGCAGCTCCATTCCCTTCCCCTCTGCAGCAGATGCAATAAAAGCCTTTCACTTGTTGACAACCAAAAGGCAGCCCTGCCTCAACTGCTGGGTAATTCAGGAAGCCTCTTTCTCCTTTTAATTGGTTTCCTAATTGGATTGTTTATGGGTTGTGCAGTAGACTGGGATGAAAAGGCCTGGCAAGCCATGATGTGCCTGGCTTTCCTATCTGGTGGGAGTTAATAGTTTAATAACAAGGAGAAAGCCCCGAAGTTCACTGGAATAGCGTGGTTTTGTCCTCGAGAAATACCTCGATTCAAAACAATCCCCCAAGTCAGAAATGATGGCAAGCTGCACTTACCCGGCAAGAAGTCGGGGCTTTGTGAGTCTTTGGGTTCCCTTTTGATTTAGTGGACCAGGCAGAAGGGGGGGGGCTCCCCAGGGCCTGTCAGGTTTATAACTGTGCACTCCCTCACTGGCTGGAGATAAGGGGGCAAGCAGGGCCCTTGATGGGCCTGATTGATTCTCTGGAACGAAGGGTTGTCTTCCCTGGTGGGATGGATGACTTCATTCTGGTAGATGAGGTCACCTGAGTCAAGGCAATAAAGTGGCTGATATTCACATGAAAGCCAGTTTTCAAAGCAGCCTCCAAAGGAAAGCCTCGCTATGCCCCCCCCCCCCCCATTTGCCTGCACTCCATCGGGAAGCCGTGTCTGCACGGAGACCCTTCTTTCCATTGTACAATTTATTCCAGAATGAAAACTCCACCCTCCCACCCCTCGCCCCCCGCCACAGCAAACTCTGAAGCCAGATTGGAAGGTTCTAATTTATAAAAATTGCAGAGCATGCAGAAAAATTGTCCATAACGACTTGGACATTTGGCTGAAATAAGCTGAGTGATGTTTTTCCAAAGGAAGTCATATTCTAATTGTTGCCACATCATTGCCACTGGGTCCTTGGTTGTCTTAAGTCCGTCGGTCTCAGCCCTGGAAGTCCCTGGCGTCACCGTTCTGGCAAAGAGACAGCAGACCGCTAGTGCGGCTTTCACCTAATCCCGTGGGTTACAAGTACCGTAAGTACCATTTCACAGTGCTACTGCACGGGATGGCCTGGCCGACAGTGGCAACACTAGGAAGGGTGCCGATTTGGGGCAAGGCAGCAAAAAATGTTCTTTTTCAATGAAGGAATAAGGAAAGATGATCGCTATGATCACCAATTAGAAGTTGTCACTCAAACGCTAAAGTCTGTTTGTGACTGGAATTTTATACTGATCTTATTTGACCCAGTTTTATGTGCTTGGTGCTACTGTCCGGGTCGGCCCTGGGAGCTTGGTGGTGGATCTGGCTAGTTGGCTCACTTCTCCAAGCAGTGGCTACCTTGAGTGCAAAATAGTACCGACTGCAACATTGAACAAGGGAACCCCATATTTCATAGAAACTGAGAGGCCACCATCTGCAAGATTGAAGGAAAGAAAGAAAGCAACACTGGTGAGGAAATGATATCCCAAAACTTTCTTATTGTTTTCAATTTGTGTTGCAAAGGTTTTTTGAAGATTTTTTTAGTCGTAGGTTTTCACCTTCTGTCACCCTTGGCCTTCATTAAAAAATGGAAGGGGAATGCATTGGCTGAGGCAATGATACCGAGGTCACGACCATCATCATGTGGCTGGAAGCAATCACAAGAAGCCATCCACTGAAGGGCACCTCCTGACTTCAGAGGTCCAACTGGGAAATGGTGTGTGTTAGAACTGAGGAAACACAGGGGCTTGGCACATAGTAGGTACTCAATAGAATGCAGTTGCTGTAGTATTCATTCCTATTCCTGAGAGGAACCGCAATATACGTAATTTCAAATTTCCTCTTTCCCCACTTTCTATCCAAGGGGAGGTGTCAACAAGCTGGTATCTGAGTTTCCCTGGACAGAGGCAATCGTGCCATGGCCCCACTGGGACAGCCAATCAGGCTGTTTTCAACAGTTCCACCTGGGGCCTTCATTGGCCCAGCTTAGGTCACATGTCCATTTCTGAGGCAGAATGACATGTTTTGATTGGCCAGGCCTGGGGCATGTGCCCACCTCTATTGCCAGGCATAGAGTTGGCCTTACCTAAGCTTGCCTGGCCTAGGAATGGGGACCAAGTGATTTCCTGAAGAAAGAGCAAGATGGTATGTCACCAGAAAGAAGAGCAATGCCTGGGGCAGTTAGAACCACTTCATTTGCCTCAACTCTGGACACAGATATGCAGTTATTTAAGCAGCCTTCCCTGGCATTCAGGGATTCCCTGACACTCTCAAGCTCTCATGACAAGCTAACAGACTCACAAGCAGCCTGGCCATCAGCAAACAAAGGCAGAGGTTTCCTACTGCAAGAAGCTTTGCATCTCTTCCTGAATATGTGGGCAAGGGCAGCAGAAGCCAGTGCTGAATCTGGGTGGGAGCACCTAGGCTGAGCTCACAAGGTCATGGCCACACGCTTGTCTTCCCGCTTTCACGTCAATGGCTACTGAATGCATGGAGTCAAATACATCAGGGATAGTGGCAGCAAGCCTAAGAATTTCCCCGAAGGACAGCAGCTGTCAGTTCAAGAGATTCCACTGAGAACAGTGTGTCAGTGACTCACTCACTGACCAGGCATTCCAACTGCATCCCTGGAACAGCCCCTCAGGAATTATGCTGGATTTACATGTTTCGAGCTTTAAAGTGTCGCCTAATTTGCAGAGACTAATTGCCGGCACTATCAAATCTTCTAGAGCCATATTTCTCAAAACGTGGGTGTAAATCAGTAAGTGTGATGTGCAATAGGCAATTCTACTATCAAATGAGTTTAAAAACCACTGTGATCGTTTGTTGCGGGGAATCCTCGGAGCCTTGAATGATAATCACATTACGGTTACTGAATTCCTAGTATCTCTAGGTGTGTCTCATGACTCCAGTTAGTTCTCTCAACCTTAATATCTCTGTGAGGTAGAAAATAGCATCATTTCCATTTTATGGTCAAAGAAAATGAGGCCCATGTGTTTGCTGATTTGCACAAGGGAGTGGCCAGAATTAAAAGCTAGGCAGACCCCCCAACTCACATTTGTTCGGGCTCTACACCACACTCAGCACCACCTGAGTGTTGCTATGCATGATGAGCGTCTAGGAGGAAAACGAGAAAAAGATGTTTTTCAAACGTCTGTGACGTAAAACCCTTGTGTTCCAGGATCTCGTGATGTTAAGCTTCCATACAACCCCTTGCTGCATCAGCTACCCTCAAACCCTGGCCTGTTTTTCCAAGCTCCTATGAGCCAGCATGTATGACCAGGAACACCCAGCACATTGCAGGTGCTGTGTTTGTGGCTGGGGATAGGGCAGGCCTACCGTCCTAGGGGAACCCATCACCCAGAAGACAAGATGACAGATTCTTTGGTGCTGCAGTGGACATAAGAACGACAGGCTGGTGGAAAACGGGGGCAGGAGGAATCGACTTAACCTGGGGATCCCTGAAATATTTAGGAGAGGAGACTGGTTTTAAGTGTGGGCCTTTGAGGGCGAATAGAGTCTGCTAAGCACAGAAAACGAGGACAGAGATGTGGCAGGCAGCGAGAGCAGCATGGACACCCTGATTCCCCTCTGCAGTAATGCTCCAGAAAGTACCAAGTAGCATTTGAAATGCCCGAGGAGGCCTTGACTCACTTGTGAACTTCTTTCTCAAAACGCCCATCACCAGGCACGTGGAGCTACCAGAGATGCGGTGAGTGCCTACCTGTCCCTGTGGGAAGGGACCCCACTGATGCTACGTGACTTTTGCAGTCTTGGGCACCGCCCAGAAGCAGAACTCACCCCCAGCAGGGGAGAGGTTGCTGCCCACCAGGACCCTATGTGGTGCTTTTGATTTCAGTCCCCCTTCAAGTGGTAGAGTCCAATTCCCCACCCTTGCGTGTGGGTCAGTCTTGGTGACTTCGATTTGAGTGACTAGAATATGAGAGTGATTCTTCGTGACTTCTGTCACTCTGTCACTCTCTGGCCCTCTTTGTCTCTATTCTCTCTGTTTCCTTGTCCTTCTGTCTTTCTCTGCCTCCGTGTGTGTGCGTGCCTCTCCCTGTCTCTCTGTCCCTCTCTTCCTCTCCACCCTGGACACCCACTTTTGGAAAACACAGCCACCATCTGGGGAGGAAGCCTGACCGCCTGGAGAGGACATGTGGAGATGTTTCTCCAGCTAAGGCCCCAGCCAACTCAGTCACACACAGAGTCACACTATTTGTACACTGAAGCCATTCAGATTTACTAATGCAGCCGCTGTAGGTGTGGCAGTCAGAGACTCAGGGGTGGGGTACGCCAGGAAATCTCCAGCTTTTTCAAAAAGCCTATGTGTGTCTTTCTTATTCTCCATGCCCCATGGGAAGCAGAACCACAATAAAAAAATTCAGAGAACAGCACATTTATCCAGGGGCTTTGGGGCCTAAGAGGGCGCAGGTCCTGAAAGTTATAAAGTTTCACCTTACACAGAGCTTTAAAAACCTTTCTAGCAGGTATCAAGCAAACTCTTCCAAGGCTCAAAATGCTGTTGTGATTAAAAGTACTCAAAGGGGTTCATCTGCTATTAAAGCTGCTCTGCTGAACTTCTCAATTGATGGGAAGTTGGTCTCCACTCCAGCCCAGCCCTTCCCCTGGAGGGTTAAGAACAAGGCTGCTCAAGGCCGTGTGGGAAAATCTGACCAAATCCTGACTGTGTCACCTGGCAATTTCAGAACCTGCTTTGTGCCATGCCAGGTGGCCACGCCAGGTGCTGGTGAGGTCGGTGCACAGGAGCAGGGAAGCTGGCTGCCTTGCAGTTCAGGAAACTTCCAACCCAGCTGTTGCTCCACCCCCGGTGGGTAGTGCTGCCCAGGAAGGACACGGCCAAACTGCCCCTTTTCAGTTATAGGTTGGAAGACCCTTTCCCAACTTTTCTCCTTGAAGCAGGGATGTCAAACTGATTTTCACGGGGGCCACATCAGCCTCACGGTTGCCTTCAAAGGGCCAAATGTCATTTTAGGACTGTATAAATGTAACTACTTCTTCACTAGAGGCAAGGAGCTTGGCGCTGCCGCCGGTTAGAAACAAGGTACCGGCCAGATAAAACAAGGTGGAGGAATGGATTCAATCCGTGCGCCTTATGTTTGCTACCTGTGCCTTGAAGGAAGTACACCTTTTCTTATGTGCCTTAACAGCCAGGGTTGAAATTTAAGGGTTTTTTTTTTTAAATAATCAGTTAAAGAGAAAAGAGAACCAGAAAAGGTGACGGTCTGGAGCATTCTGGGAGATGGAGGTTTTAATCTTCACTATTGGCTGCCCGCTTGCTAGACTCTGGGGAGCTCTAGCTATGAGCCAGGAGCCAGGGCCATTGGTAGAGACAGCATGTAAATAAGCAATCACTGAAATCGTTAATTACTGCAGCAGTGAGTGTTCCAGGGCAGTGCAGGGGACTCTGAGGGTGGCTAAGGGAGCTGGGATTCTGTGCTCCCTTCCGTGGCAATTTCTACCTTGTCTGAGCTGGTGCAGAGGGTCCTTCCCTGAGCTCCAGGGCAGCCGTGTGAGACCCACAGAGGAAAGAAGGCTGCAGCCAGCCTCCTTTCTTCATAACCAGCATCCATATTATTCCCCACGGGGCGCCTTCAGCCGGGGCAGGAAGCCTCTCTCCTGCAGTCCACAGGAATAAAATCCAGAGAATAGCCAATATATTCTGTGCCAAGTCACAATAGCCCACGAGAAGCAATGCAGAAACTCATAACTTCGAACCTAGGCTATTTAGCATCCCATTAAAAATATTCAAAATATAAATCAAAATTCATGGGAATCAGTAATATGCAATTTAGAATTTATGGCATTTTAAAATAGGATGATTTCCTCAAATGCGCAATAAATTTGGTTTCGTAGAATTGCACTTGCCACCGATCCCTGACAGTTAGTTGCTTTATCGACACAGCCCACCAAAGCGGAGTCCCTTCACAGGATCTGAATTCACAAATCAACTGTCGTCTTCACTTCACTGACTCATTGCTGATGGGCCTTTCACAAGGTAAAAAAAAACATCCCCTCCAAGTTGACAAGAGTAATAAATGGAGAATGGAGCGCTGCCCATCCATCCGCTGGCCAGCTTACCCTCCGATAGTGATACATGGCGGAATAAACTCATCCGCCAGCCGCACCCTCTGACCTCTCTGAGTAAATGGAAACAGAAATGCATTGATGATGATCACTGTATTAAAAGACGAGGGTCTGACCCGAGGGTTATACAGACCCAAGGTGTACCTTAAAACTAAGAACCTCGGCCAGGCCAGTGAGAGCCAAATATCCCGAAATTTTGGAGAGGTTCCTCTGTCATCGATTTTTAGTGCCTCCACTGTTGTGTTATTTAATCAGCAGAGAGAGTGTTGGCATAGGACATGTGGAAGGAAAGGGCACCTCTGAGCCTGCAGAGACAGAAACGAAACGCTGGAAAGAAGGAAGGAATAAAATTGACCAAATCAAAGGATGCGTTTATGCTGCAGAGATTCCTAGGGCTGCCTGTGCACAGCTTCTCTGAATGCCAAGTTCTAGCCCCAGATAAGGTAAGGGAGACCCCTTTTTGCCTGTGCAAGAAATCACTACAATTAGCAAATACATAGCCATTTAACTCATTTCTTAAAAGTGTCAACTTGTCTTTTATTTGGCAAAAGCCAAAGCTTTAAATAGATATCCTCAGTTCATTTATGGGCAGCCCATGCTTTATAAACTGGGTTTTGAAAAAAAGCATCATGTGAAATGAAAAAGCATTTCGCAATGTGTAATCGACCACATTCAAAGCCTAAGTCTTCATTATGTTTGAGAGAAAAGCAAGAAACAAATTCAGTGGCATCTCAGCCACAGCTCCCAAAGGCACATCCATGTCAAACCCCTGAGCTCGGCACTGGGACGGAAATAACAGGCAAGGATTCCAAATGACTAACACGATTTTGAGTTTCAGCTGGTACCTTGGGTTGGATTTCTGCTGGTAAAAAGCACTGAATTGTACGGACGTGGTTAAGCAAGTGCTAATGCTGGCCCCAAATGTAGAATTGGTACCCAGAATGGTTACCAATCCATAAACTGTGAAACACGGGAACTGTTTTAAGGAACTATTTTTATAGTCACAATAACGCAACATTAGTATAGAAAGGTCGGGGCAGGAAAAGGTGAAATCGCCCTACTACCCTATTATTCTGTGCATTCACTTTTGCTTTTGTATATGTTCCTATGGATAGTGTGTGTCTAATTTTAGAGTGTATGTCTAATTTTTTATTTGAAGGATTTTACTGTGAGCTTCATGCTTTTGTCATGACAATGGCTACATAATTATCTACCTAATGTGTGCACTGTAATTTAGTTTGTCATGAAAGATATATTCACTGACACTTAAACTTCAAAGAATGAGTAAAATAGTAAATTAAACACAGCAGAGGTGAGCATTAGTGAACCACGGTGAAGGACAGACCTGAGGGGGTGACTCAGAGTGGAATGCGGAAGCGGGAAGATGGTCATCTGCTAGGAGCGCAGGGATGTGTACAGGCAGAATGGGAGAGAACACCAGGTGTAAAGTGCAGGCGAAGGCTGAGGGTTTCTGAGACTCCAAATAAAAGAAGCACATTGAATACTGGGAGGAATAAATTAAAGAAATCCATACTTTTCCACGTGACAATAAAAGTGCAGAATACCGAAGACAAAGGAAAAAGCCAAAAAGCAAATCCAGAGAAAAGGACTTACCATGTGAATGACAGCAGGCTTGTTTAGAGGCAGTCGGGGCTAGCAAATAATGGGATAAAATCTTCAAGTTGTGGAAGGAGCATAATTTTCACAGTGTACACAGTTTATGGCTTAAAAATAAGGATCATCTAAAAGTTCTCAGACACTGAGAGGGTGTCCTCCTGCAGGATCCTTGCGGCTAAAGGATAATGTGGAGAAAGCAGAACCTGGATCTAGGAGTCTGAGTTTCCAGAAGCAGGAGGAGCTGAAGTGGCAAACTTCATACAGACCACATTCTATGACCATGACCCAAGTAAGGTAGAAAGAGCCTGTCTTAGCACGTACTTGACTAAACAACCATGCCAACACGGAAGCCCTCCAACAGGCCTTTCTTGAAAGGTGACAAGATGACCCTAAAATTCAAATGCTATAAAAAAGGGTTGAGAAATAAGCAAGCACTCAAGAATTCTCAGCTATTTTCATCATCATCATCATCATCATCATCATCATCTTCATGCACCCAATCAAAACAAAGGGAGAATGTCTTGTGACACTCAATTTTTGTTGGGATTTTCTTCTGAGAAAGTGCAACTTGGGAAACGCCATTGTCATATCATTGGCTGCTGGAAAGACGTGTCCTGCGACATTGCTTTTGCCAATGTATTGACTGGCCACTGCACATGACTGCTTATTCCTGACCGAGGATGCCTCACCTGACAGTGCAATGCTAGGGGACAAAAAGACGCCACCTGAGTATGAATAGAGAACAGGGGTCTCTTCAGCATGAAGCAACATGCACACGCATAGACCGCACATAACCTTCCTGTTTCCTTAGGGGTTCAGAAATGTTCCAGAAGCATTTCTCTGGTTGTAACAGCTGATATTTCCCACGTCTTTCTCAAAATACCTTTCGAAGGATGGAGGCCAAAGCGTTCCACTCAACGCTTCGGCCTACCATTTTATTTACACTCATTCACTTAGTAAATATTTATTGAGAATGTACTACGAGGCAGTGTTCTAAATGCCAGAAAGACAGTGGTCAGCAAAACAGGCAGAAATGCCTTCTCCTCAGGGAGCTTGTATTCTAGTTAGGGGAAGCAGATATGACAAAATTAAGTAAAAATATATAGTATGTTTGGTGTTGGAAATGCTTAGAAGAAAAATAAAGCAGAATAGTGGACAGGCAATATATGTGAGCGCGTGGTAGTGGCTTGAAGGGGTGGTGTGTGGGAGAGAGGGTGGGGTGGGGCTCGCTAAGAAGGTGAGACTTGAGTAAAGACCTGAAGGCGATGAGGGAGTGAGGGAATAGAGTTCTGAAAAAAGGAAGAGCAAGTGCAATGTGTTAGAGGACAGAGTGTGCCCGGCTCATTCAGGAGACATCCACAAGCCCATTATGACTGAGATAAAGTGAGCACACAGCATAGGGCAGCGAGAAGAAGCCCCACTGATGCTGGGCCTCATACACCCTTGCAAGGAATTATCTTGTTCAATCCCCTAGAACAACTCATCATGGGAGGTATAAATAGCCCAATTTTCCAGATGGAGAATCAGGTCTCAGAGAAAAGATTCAACTTGCTCAAGTCTATACCTCCCTTAACTGACGGAGCTGGTATTTCAGCCCAGCCTGGCCTCAAAGCCTATGTTCTTCCCATCATCCCACACTGGCTTGAATTGGTTGACAGATACTGTTATTTCTGACAGTGGGTTCTGGCTGACTGCATGGAAGCCGTTTGTGAGCATGGGCCTTATCTGAGCTCTCTGCTCGACTCCTCTCTACTCTTAAGCAAGTGGTACAGAACCGGGGTCAGCCAACTTTTCCCTCAAGTATCAGAGAGTAAACACTTTAGGCTTTGGGGACATATGGTCTTCTTGCAGCTACTCCACTCTGCTTGGGTAGCATGGCTGTGGCCATAGGCAATATGTAAATGAATTCATGGTCTGTGTCCCAATACTGCTCTCTTTACAAACAGAGGCTGGACTGGGCCCCCAGGCCATGGTGTGTGGACCCTGATGGAGGGGCTGAAAGAAGAGCTTCAGGCCTAGGCTGACCCGCTTTAATCCTGCTTTTCCCAACTGAGGGGTGTGCAGTCTTGGAGCAGTTATTCAATATCCTTATGCAAAACCGGGACAGTACACGACAGCGTCCTTGTGAGGATCGAATAACTGAATATGTACGCTATTTAGAAATTTGCAAAATAAAAAGTATTATTGTATTTGTATTTGCCTTTAAGGATTTTTCAGTTCAACAAAGAAGATGGAGTTTAACACAATAAACTCAAGTCAAGGCAAGCCTGTGGACGTTAAAAATTCACTTAATAAATATTTAATACTCTTCCTGTACTTTACCCAGGGTATTTACTGGGTGCCAACTGTGTGCCAGACACAGAGCAAGGATGGCAGGCACTAATGCCCTGCTGCGCCCTGTGCCAATGCTTGAGTTTGAGGGAGCACCATTTTGGTTATCAATTTAAAAAAAACCTTTCAGATAAAACAATTATTTTAATTGAGTGCTTTTGTTTTTCGAAACCAATCCACTAAGAAGGGACTCTGAGGCCCTTAAGTACAATTCACATCTGAACTTGACTTCTATTGAGTTTGGTCATTACAGTTTAACCACCAGGGTATTTACTTGAAGTACCAGAAAACACCTCTGGTCAGTTTCATTATCTAATGGCACTTGGGCTTTCTCATGCATCTTATTAAGAGCTGATACATATTCATAGGCTAGTCCGGATTTTACAAGGAATAGTTTACACTAATTAAAAAAAAAGAAAAAAACTGAGCACATTCTCCTTAGGCTTCAAGTATAGCCATTTTTCCTGCTGATTTGATAGTATTTACAATAATGGCTGGATTTCACTTAAAACTGTTAGTGTTTTTTTTTTGTTTGTTTGTCTATAAAATTAATTGCTATAAAAATTTTCTGCTGGCTTAATTCATATTTCTGAATTGCATTCCCTCATATTACTGAGTATGAGATGTGTATGCCCCACATGTTAAATAATTTCTCAAGCAATGGTTGCTTTAGACTGGACGTGAGATTGTGTTTTCTTGTTTTCTTTGACTTTAAGAATTGAGAGTACTATTTGCTAATAAAATTACTCAGTATCACCTCGACAACTTTCTGTTTAAAACCTGATTTGATAACGTTTCACTTGAAACGTCAGTCCACGCTGTTCCCTTGGAGTGTACGAACACCACTCTTCCTTGTCTGATACACGATCTGGGCTCCACAAGATTTTATTTTTGTTTTAAAGTACATTGAAAGCTTATTTTAAAATAAAAATATTTTAAGCTGTGATCAATTTATTGACTACTAACTGGATTTGACTCAAATTTGGGGTGGGGTGGGGTGGGGAGGAAACAAGAAATAACAAAGTCCTAACTTAATAGAAAGGAATTGTTTTCAGACTACTTTAAAAAAAAATAAAAGCTGGCCCTTGTTCAAGCTACATATGGTCAGATAATCTTTTAAAAAGCACAATTCAAGTCTCGATTTAATTATGTAATAGCATAAATGGAATTACAGCGCTGACGAAGTTCAGGGCCCGCGCACTCCGGGCTGGCTGAGTGACACGGACTCAGTGTGCCCGGCCCCTGAGGCAGCCCGGGACACCTCGGCCGCTTGCCTGCCCTGAACTGAGTCACGGTCACTGGGCTGGATGGGATCCTTTGCATTAATGGCATTTCAGTCACCATATAAACACGATCATGATGCCAGCCTAATGACTGCTTTACAGGAATGCATTATGCGCTCCGTTTCGCCTCTTTGCGTTGTTCAGGTACCAGGGATTAGCTAATGGAAAAGCCTTGGCTCCCGTGGGAGAGTTCCAGGTTGAACTATGGGTGGAGATTTGGGTAAACTTCCCAACATCCTAGTCTGTCTGAGCTCTGTGATTTTCTCATTGTTTACCTTGCAGGCCAGGCTCCTTATTGCTAATAATCTGCAAGGAACGTAAAGGACCTTCAGATCAGCCTTCCTCCTCTCAGAGATGAGGCAACTAAAATACAAGGGACCCTTGGCCACGGCTCATGCACTAGTAGCTAGAGCTGGAGCCTGGCTCTTCTGATTTCGGCCATGGCCATTGGGCCACCCCCATTCTTTGATGTCCAAATTACCAAGCTAGACTCCCTGCGCCTATGGCACTGTCAAAACATGCTCCCTTGATGGCACGTATCATGGCATCTTGGTGTTTCCCTAGTAGACTTAGATTTCTTCAAGGGATAGGATTTAACTCACTGTGTATCATCACCATCTGCAAAAGGGTCTATCGCATATTTTTAAGTAGAACTATGGGCCAGAGAGCATTGTGAATGCTCAAGGACAGACTTCAATGCTGTCCATTGATTAAGTCATGGAAATTTGTCTTTCAGATGAGAAAAATAGGCTCAACAAAATTTAGTCATTTTCCCAGGATCTCATGACCAGTGAGTGCAAAAATGGGATCTGGCCCCAAATCGGTCTTCCCAGCCCAAGCTCTTTGTGCCACGCCCAGAAATAACGTAAGGCAGAAAATACAAGCTCCTGCAGGAACTGTATTTGAAGCACCGTGAGACTGGGAGATGGGATCACCACTGGCCAGGAACACACCTTGGCATGTCTACCCTCCAGGACTCTCAAAGAACAGCCAAGTCCAGGAGCTTTCTCTCCTGCCGACTTTCCGGGGGGAGTTGGTCCCTGGCAGCACACCACACCTTTTGGCCATTAGACTGCAGAGTCGGAGGAGATTAGCCCCGGGAACTTCAGTGCAGGAGGAAGAGAACACCATGGCCCGGTTAATGCGAAAGCGTGCCAAGGTGCTCCTGTAAGCCCCAAAGGGCTGTGCTAATGCAGTGCAGGCCACAGCTCACGAGCCACCTAGTCATCGAGCCTCTTAGTGGTGGGAAAATCCAACCACAGCTCATGTCGTCAGCCGCCTGCCAGAAAGCCACTCAATGGTCACAGTGCTGTCCCTTACCTGCCACCACGTGCCATTCTCTCCTCAAGATCACTAAACTACCTCTTAAAGATGTGAAGCCAATGTTTGATCATCCAAACCCATTCTTGCCAAGTGCATGCTTACTGGTCATTAGCCACAGCACCCATTTACATTGTCAATAAAACATTGGATTTATGGTGATATTTCTGGCCTTTGAGGCTGACATCCTATGAGGGACAGACATCTCATGACTTGCTGATTTGCTCTCTTGAGACAAAAGCCTCCTGGTCCAAATGAACCAGGGCAACTTCAGAGTAACTATTTTGGGGTTTCTTGCCCCAGTAGATCACCCCCTTCTTTTGAGCTCCTACGCTTGTATAACTTTTGCAGAAAAAATCCACCTCGAAACTGAAAATCATCACTTTTCTATTTTTAAATCAGATAATAGTTGATCATGACTCACATGCTTCCCTTTTTGCTTTGCTTGCTAGGAAGCTCCAAACCAAAATTTGTTTTTAATTGCAACTATTTTTCCCTTAGCTTAGATTGAACCACTACCCTCTTATTGCTCCGCTTTGCTCTTTTTCTCTTCTTTTACTGTTTCTGTCTTTGGGGGTGGGAGGGCAAACTACCTAATTTCTCTTCACAAGACAGAGGGGCATAAATAATTGAATCATTCTTAACCCCAATACACACTGCAGATAAATGTAGCCTTTCAGAAATTATCCTTCCCTTCACCTTGCCACTCTCAAATTCCCGATGGCACATCCTTCATCTGAGCAGAGACTCACTGGCTGATTCTGTACCTTGTGTTTGGCCTCCAGCCTAGATCTCCGACACAGACGCTGAGTTAGGGGCCCTCTCTGAGTCCTCAGAGGATCGATGTTATTGCTGCTGGCAGCTCCTCAGTCCCTCCTGCAGCCTCTTTCCAACAGGTTCCAGAATCAAGATATTTTGACGGTTGTTATCACTTATTATGGCTGACATACAACCATCTGAGAATAGCATCAATTTTAATGTCTGAATTATTTTTTCCCCTCAAATTAATGGGCAAGATCTTAAAACTCTCCCTATTACAAAAAACAATTTGATTAATCATAAATAAAACCCCTCTGAGCATAAACGAATAAGGTCTGAGCCACTTGGAGTTATTTTTCCCGTCTGATAAAGCCATTATCATGTCTGCAGCTTCCACAATGCCAAACCAGACTCCTTTGATCATCTTATAAAATTAATTGATCTTGCTTATCTATTGTTCTACTTTAAATCATTTAATTGAGGATATTAAGAGAAGTAATGGTAACAACTGAGGCATTTATGAGGCACTGATGTTCAAACTTGCAATGTGATTTTCATAATCTGAATTTCTCTATCACCACATCCTATTCTTGCAGGAATTTACATATAGATCACCTCTAGCCACAAATAATTTGCTATTGCTTAATGTTCTAAAGGACAGACGTACACTGTGGCAAATCACTGCGCCGCAGCTAAACTTAATTTTAATTATTCTTTTAAATCAGATAGATACCCTGCAGTGAAATTCTTATAATTAAATAGAAATTAAAAGTTTCTAAAAGCCTTAATTTCAACTTCAAATTTAAATGCAAATGAATGCATGGGAATCGAAAGATTCTTCCTCACTCTCCAAAATTATGAGAGAATTCTCTAAAAGCTTTGGCTGATCAGGAAACCTTACTTTGGCCCCAAAGAGACCCGTGGGCCTGAAAGCCATTTTGTTGTGCAAGGCCTGGCCAATGCCACCTACCAGAGAGTCTGGAAGACTCAGTTTTCCCAAGAGGATTCTTTCAGTTTGGGTTCCCTTGGAGTAAACCCCATGACAAGAATTCATGGGCTAGCCTTGTGGCTCAGTTGGTTAGAGCATCTTCCCATATGTTGACAGGTTGCATGTTCAATACCCGGTCAGGGCACATACCTAGGTTGCAGGTTTGATCCCTGGTCGAGGTGTATTCAAGAGACAACCAATCGATGTTTCTCTCTCTCTCTCTCTCCCTTCCCCTATTTCTCCAAAAATCAATGAAAAATATCCTCAAGTGAAGATAAAAAAAAAAAGAGTTTCATGGGCCAGTTACAGGGAAGTGGTCTCAGGAAACTGGGCGGTAGAACGGGGCTGTGAGACAGGAAAAGGAAGGGAGCCAAAAACAGGGCTGGTGTTCAGCCAATCCAAGTGGGGCTCCATCCTGCTGGAGAGCCCTGGGAGCCAGTATACAATGCACATGGGTCTCCGAGTTACCACTCTGGTGGGAGATGGAGCTGGGCTAGTTATCCATCACTCCCATCAGTTGTTAACAGGGGCTAATTCCGGGAAGG
Source organism: Macrotus californicus (assembly GCA_007922815.1). Lineage (NCBI taxonomy): Eukaryota > Metazoa > Chordata > Mammalia > Chiroptera > Phyllostomidae > Macrotus > Macrotus californicus. The sequence goes on along the minus strand of VMDR010000417.1, from coordinate 31,392 downwards.
GTCAACTCCCTGGCACTGAAGTCCCGTGTGTGAGACCAAACATTGAAGTACAATATTTACCAGGTAGCAGGCACAGAAGACCCTAAGACTAGGTCCTCATCTCCCAGGAAGTGACAGACCTAGCTGGATGGCAAAGGTGTGTCAAGGTCTTGCCTGAAGCGCAAAGGGAAGACCCAGTGTGAGGAGGGCTGCCTGGACAGATCTGCCCTCTGTGCCTGCCCACAGGCTGGCAGTGATGGCTGGCACTTACACAGCACTAATAGAGTGCGGGGCACTCTTTTAAGTACAATCCATGTGTTTAGACTCATTGCATTCCCACAGCCTCTGGGGTAGAAGCTACCATTCACTTAGGGAAGCAGATGCTCAGCCAAGTTAAGTCATTTGCCCAACGGAACACACTGGGATTTGATCACAGTCCAACTCCAGATTTTGAACCCTAAACCCTTGACCACAGTGCCTCCAAATACCCACCAGATGCAGCACCAATGCCCCCTTCCTCTCTCTCATGCCCCTGTCGCCCCTCCCACCTGGTACAATTCCATGTCATCCTGGCAATTCAGGACCCTGCTTGCTGGCTTCTTGGTAGCCTCCTCCTAGGCTCTGGCCCCCACTCCAGTCTCAAACTTTTGCTGGATCCCTGCAGTTGGAACCCTGCAGCCTGACACCTAACCTGACATGGCCATCTCCTGTTATTGACAGGGTTAATGGTTCCAGGGGTGGGAACAGAATATGACAGGCAAACCACGACTGGCAACCTCAAATTCTCATCCAAAGTCACAAAAGTGGTAGTGGACATATTTTTAAAACCACGTTCAAGTCAAAGTTTTGGAAGGCATCTGTTTCAGAAACAAATGGGCATTTTTACCATTAAAAATTGCTCTGGAAGGTGACTTTGGCTGAGACCTCACAGTGTCCCCAAGAAAGATTTGCCCTCAATTTTTAGACCGCAGATCTGTACTGAAGGTTTCAAATGCGCTCTTCTTGCTGTGGAAGTTACGTCCACCTGCTCCTGAAATCATGCGTCTTAGTCGTCCTCATCCTCATTGAAGTCTTCGCCTTTTTGCCTACGAGCAAGGCCCTCACGAATGCATTTTTCTGGATTCTCTCACCCCCAAATTCACCTGGACAGATTCTGTCTGCACAAGCACCCTAGGTCTCCCCGAAGCACACTGGAGCATCCTCAGGGGAAGCCAGTCAAGTGAGGTGACCCAGGTATGGATCAGGGCACACTGGAGGTCACATGATGACTCATCTCATGGAACCGTCCACTCCTCAGCTCCAGCCAACTGTTGTCCTACAGGAAGGCGGGTGCCTTCCTCCTATTGAGGAAAGCCCAGAAATTCATATCTCAAAATAAAATCTCCTAGGTGTTCAATATTGCCAACTACTGTAATTATATTTTAAATACTATGCAGGCCAGAGTTGCTCTGTGTGTGTGCTGCAGAGACCCAGCCCCCCAAGGCCACCACAACTCGGAGGGTGGTCCATAGGCGATCGTCATTTTGTTCAAGTGCATGAACTTGTCACATACCAGGGATGGCAGAGATTAAAGTTTTGAAATTTGCTCAGAAGCCCACGACTGTGATGGCAGAGGGATTTAATCTTCTCCGAAGGTGTGCATTGCATCGGCCCTTCTCAATACTGTAAGCGCCCAAAGGAGATTTGTGCACGTGGCCTGAGTGGTCAACCAATAGTTACGGGCACCTCCTGCACGCCAGGCGCAGGTCTGGGCACTGCAGGAACAGTTAGCAGAAAGACCCAGATTCTCTGCTTTCATGGGACTTACCCCTTTGTTGGGGAGATGATGTCCAGCACGCCTGGGCAAATAGGAGTCGGGGCAGGGGCTGGATGTGGACACATGGGGAAGACTGATGTCCCTTGGTGCTAAGCTTTGCCAGCTGCTCAGCCCACTATCCATTTCGGCATCCCAATCGGGAAGCTCGCCATCATTTCTGGAGCTGCATTTTTGCCTTCACGCAGCTGTAACCCAAGCCAGATTGAACAGAAACCCCAGCATCCGCCGGCTTCATCCCTGCCCACGCTTTGGAGCCGGTACATGGCAACTTTGATTATTTCACTGAAAACCATTTATCAGACAAAATATCTCCCCGCGAAGAGTGATCATCCCTTCACCTGTCCTTTCAGGCTGGAATCACTGGGAGTGCAAAAGGGGTTATGTGGCACGTGTTCCTGCCGCTGCAACGGCGGAGGCCCGGCCTCGCAGATCTCTGCGCAGCGCTGTTTTGAACCCGGTAAGCAGGAGAGATGGCACTCGGGGTAATAGGAAACCTGATGGCCCTGAGCTGAGACACAGGGACGTACAGAGAAGTGGCAAAGCTGTTGCTTGCTGTGATTATGACTGTAACCCTAACACGGGACTCAGACCCCATTTTGCTCTGGAGGTGTTCACGTTCAGCACAGGAGCCACTGCGCTGCTCGGTGGCTGAGAGAGCTGAGACGTTTCAACGACACAGAGCAAATCAAAGTGTGTCTCTCCCCCACCCCCATTACCATCTTGGCAGAAATAACGCAAACTCAGGACACGTGCAATAGAACAAGGAGCCAAGGAGTAGAAGCAAGTCTCCCTCGTAGAAGATGCTGAGTGTAGACATAGTACTGGGTTAGGATCAGAGTTCCTGGTGTAGCTGCATCTGAGCTCATAAACAGAAGGCGCTTTTACTTGCTTGCAATGTTGGTTTCTTTTCTAGTTGCCTTAGGCTGCTCGCGTGTCATTCCTTCTGCTGAATACAAGCCTTCGTAAGTACCTCCATTGAGGGCCCATTTGACAGATGAGGAGACAGGGAAGCTAAGTGATTTCCCTAAAGTCACACACCAAGCATCTCCTCTGTGCCAAGCAGTGCCCTAAGTACAGACAGGGACCCAGGGAGGGCCGAGACCTGGCTCTGGTGGGAAAGCATATGGAGAACAAACAAGTGATGGGGAGGCCACAGGTGAGACACTAACTTCAGAGACGCTGATGACATATCTAGAGCCCTCCATCTGCACAAACATCCTGTTCTCCTCTTAAAATGATTACTTATTTTCACTCATCTATCTAACATGGACACTAAAATGATAGAGTGTGTATGTTTCCAGGATTTAGGGCACATCAATTAGATTTCCAGTTGTGAGTAACAGACAGCACAACTCAAACTGACTAACAAAACATAATAATTTTTAAACGTGTTTTTATAATTTAAAATTTAAGATATCCATCTTCAGGCATGGCTTGATCCAGTGGCTCAATGTCATCAGAGCTTGGTTTCTCGGTACCTCTGGACTCTGCTTTCTTCTGTGTCACCGTCCCTCTTAGTCAGGTTTTGTTTATGTGGTGGTTCCCCAGCAGCTCCGTGCTCACGCTTCATATCTCTAAGTCTGGCAGAAAGGTAGATCTCTTCCCCAAGGAGCTTAAGCAAAAATCCCAGGCCTGACTCTCATTGGCCTAAATTGAAAAAACACCTGCCTGACTCTGAGCCAATCGTTGCGGCCACAGAGAAGTGATGATCTGATTGGCCAGATCAAAACACAGGCTGGGAGTGGAGTCAACACCACCCAAACTGCGTTGACTGAGGCTCTGGGAGGGGCAGTGACTCTGAAGGAAAATTGAGATGGTTGTCAGAGGAGTCATCAGATGAAAAAAGTCAAGAGATGGCCATCGAAGTAGGCCAGCCTTTCGAGAGAAAGCTGAGACTATGAGGACCCCTGGGACCCCTGGTGATGGGGCTGGGGAAAGGTGGCCAGGAGGCGTCCCAAATCATTTGTGGTTCATTCAGGAAAACACGTGGATGATTTGAATTCCAAAGAATAAACCAGATTTTGCAGTTTTCTGTACTGGTACTTAAAAAAAACAACAAACAAATAGAAAAGACAACACCAGCCAAACACAAGGAACTTCTGCACTTGATTCCTGTTGCCAGCACGCCGACAAATTGCCAATGTACATGCAGCGGTGTCGGTAAGTAGCTCATATATTTATGCTGATGTCACGGGAGCAATAGATTCCGTGGTGGAGATGCTTGTGCATATTTATTGGGAAGGTGCTCTGCGTGGCACGCTGTGGGTTGGCTTGTAGCCTCTCCATCTCTATTTCCAGGCTTTATAAGTATTGATTTGAATAAAATCATAATTGCAGCAGAAGCCTTGTAACTTAACTGGAAGTGAGCCACTCTGCAGTACAAGGCTACCACTCTGGACTGTGCTTAACTAGTCTCTGGCTGACAATATCCTGGATGGCTCGGCTCCCTCCCAGATGGAAGGAGGCAGATTAAGAGGTCAAGAATCATCAGCGTTCACAGCTGAAGGGTTGCTGATGCCACATGCCACCCTGGGCCCGGGTTTGCTTGTGCCGCCGTGGCCCTTCCGAACAGCGCCTTTCCCGGATTCGGGGAGAACTATGAAGGGCTGGCTCTTGTGCTCAGTGTGTGTCCTTTTGGATGAGGACGCAGGAGAAAACCCAGAGTCTGACTCCGTGAAGATCTATTTAAGCTTCGCAGTTTCCCACAAGGCTTGAAACAGTGTTTGGGTGTGAGTCACCGCGACATCAGCCCCAGAGGTGGGTCTTCTGACGGATTCATGCCCTGCAGAACAAAGACCCACACTGTCCCCTCAGCTCTAACAATGACGGGCCATTCACGGGCAGGGGCCTGGACACGCACCCCCAGGCCTGGAAAATCCACTCCCCGCTGACCGCGGTGCCCTCGTGACCCACCTCATGGGTGTGTGAGAAGTCGGTCAGGGTGGGGAGACATGGAGTTTTAGTGTGGGGGTAACTGGCTTCCAGGAGGACGGCACCCGTGACCCTGGTCCTCTACAGAACCATCAGAGGGGTTGGGAACCTGGATTCTTCAGTTTCCCCCAGGTGCAAGCATAGAAGGCAGGGAATGGGAGACAGAGGCCAGGGGTCACAAGCAGAAAAATAAAGAAAAGAGGCTCGTTTACCACTTAGAAGGAATGATCTAGTATTTACTAGATACTTCAAGCCACACACACACACACACACACACACACACACACACACACACACACAAGGTGAGCTGGCCAGGTCAACTATTTGACCACTATGTGTCTTAACTTTCCAATAGTATACTTACCAAAAAAAAAATACCCACCCCCACCCCGAAGTATGTACCTCTCTGAGTGTCCCTGCTGTTCTGTGGGTGGCAGACTCATTTTTCCAGCAAATTGGCATTTCCTGAGTCCAGGCATGGATACTGCTTGGATGCGCACCGCTGTCTCCCGCCCCCTGCCACTGGGTTCAAATCCTGGTGCTCAGACCAGGACCAACATCGCATGCATTCCAGGAACCCAAAGGGTGTCTTGGACCTGGCCTCGAACATAAGAAGTGAGAAGATGTCCATTCACCCAGGTTTCAGGGAAGACACTCTGTGTGCCGGGAGCTGGGCTAGGACAACGGATATGCAGATTAAGATGTCCTCAAAGTGCTATTGTCTAGGAGAGAGAACGACAGATGTGTGAACTGCTGTGAGAAACACATACCAAAGTACTAATACCAGTGTCATTTTCCAGAAGAGGGTAGCGGCAATGGCAATGGGGGGTGGGGAGGGGGCTCCCAGGGAGAGAGGCGGCCCAAGTTCGGAGGGAGGAAGTGGTGGCAGGAACAGCATGAACTAGGCCTTGAGCCGTCTGACAGATGAGGAAGACGCATGCTCACACGGCATTTACTCCAAATGCTTCATATCTGTAAAATCATTTCATTTTTACACGTCTACAATGCAGGAGCAGCTTTTGTCTCATATGTGGAAACTGAGGCACAGAGACAAGGCCAGGACCACCGGGAGGCCCCAGAGTGAGTATCTCCTTCCGTTTTACACCCTCAGCACCTTCCATCACTCTAGTCCTAGCCCCACACTAAGAGGTCAAGTGGAGGTCAAGTGGCAGAGCCAGGATGTGGAGCACGGTAGTCTGGCTGCAGAGTCCGAGCACAGGAGCAAGCCGTCCTGCTGCCCCACAGAGGATTCCTGAGCGCGGACAAAGAGCCGGACACTGCTCTAAGCACTGTGTACACCGGCAGGACAAGAGACGCCATCCCCACCTGCAGTCTGGCAAGTGGGGGTGGGGGCAGAGTGGCAAGTGAGCAGAAGGGAGATTACAGTGGCAATCAACCCTGCCAAGGAGGGCTCCCTGATGCTCTGGGGGTAATAATGGGGGTCTGAGTCAGTCCAGCTGAGGGCTGGGGTGGGGAGAGAAGGACAGCTTTCTTGATCTAAACCTGAGTGAGATCGGCAGCCAGGATAGGAGTCTATTAGGTGAAGAGAGGAGTCAAGTATTGCAGGCAAAGGGAAGAGCACGTGCCAAGCCCCTGTGGCGGGAGAGAGCCTAGCCCCTCCCGTGGTTAGAGGAAAGAGAGTGACCAGCGCAGACCTCCCTGCAGAGGTGGGTTGGGCAGGGCCTTGCACACTACAGCACGGGATTTGGCGTTTATCCTGAGGGTGGAGGGGGTGGGCTGGGAGGAGCGCAGGAAAAACAAACAAATGGATGCACAGCCAGTCAGGGCTGGAATGGAGCGGGTTCCCCAGGTGAGGCCAGACCGTGAAGGTTTCGGAGGGGCAAGGGTGCTAGGAGGCAGCGTACTCAATGTGAAGCCTTGGGGAACTCAGCAAGGACATGGGGCGGGGAGGGATTTGGCCAGCTGGGCACCAGAGTGAAGGAGAGTGGAGGGAGGACAACTGGAATCAGGGACCTGGGTAAGGAAGCCGGGGCATGTGTGGAAGGAAGAATTGGGGAGGGACTTCCTGAGGCACAAGCTAAGGGTGCAGACCAAAGGGAACAGTTACCGGGGACATTAAGGGGAAACAATAGCCAAGATGCGGCCACCAGCTAGAGGTGGCCGAAGAGAGTGACCGCAGCGCTAGCTCTCTGGCACTTCTGGAATGGAGCCATTCTGGCGAGCGTTACCCCACTGAGATTTAATTTGTATTTCCCCAATGAACAATCACACCGAGCATCTTTTCGTATTCTTCTTGGTCCTTCTTTTAGCTTCTCTTACGAAGTTTAAGCTCAAGTCTTTTGGCCACGTTTGGTTTGTTCTAGTTTTGTCTTGCCCGTTTAAAAATTGTTTGTATTTTTTTTGGTCATTGAGTCATAGGCGTTCTTTCTATATGGAGGAAATATATATATATATATATATAGTGACTATTTTCTCCCAGTCGGTGGTTCGCTTTTCAATTTCCACCCCCGTTTCTTTCATGGAGAAGAGGTTTGAATTTTGATTCGAGTTTTACGTGTCAAATCTTCTCCTTCATGGTTAGTCCTTTTTGCGTCTTGACTAACACATCTTGGCCCACTCTTAGATCAAGAAGATATTCTACTACGCTTTTTTTAAAGAAGCCTTAGGTTTCAACTTGCACATGGTGGCCATGGGTCCCTCCTGCTGATCTGCTGGAGGAGGCGAGAGGGCAAGTGACCTGGACGGTATGGCTTTTTTCCTTTCTGTTTTTGAATGACAGCACATGTCCTTTCCATCAACCACGTACCAATGACTGGCTTCCACTTACTTTCACTTCCAGCCATAGACATCCGCTTCTCAGTCAGGGGGGCACGTGGCCCCTCGAGTCCTGACTCCCACAGGGATGAAGCAGGCAGGGAGGGTGAGGGGATGCATTTTGAAGCCACGGGCCCATCAAAGGCAGCTTGCATCAAATCATACTAATAGGTTCTTAGGTACCTCTCTCTTGCCTCCCTTCATTTCCAGCACTTCCAAGTCAAACTCATTACCCATCAGATGGCTTCTGCCTATCCTCTACTCTCCCGAGCCCCGGGCTCCACCAGTCCATGGTCTGTATCTGTGGATTTATCTACTCTGGATATCTCCTAATAATAGAGTCATCTGACATGTAGCCTTTGGTGCCTGGCCTCTTCTAAACCATCATGTTTCAGAGGTTCATGGCCCTTGTAGCAAGTACTGGCACTTCATTATTTTTATGTCTGAACAGTATTCCGTCATATCCCACGATTGGTTTGTCTGTGTGTGGCTCTTTGAGCTGCTTCCCTCTTTTGGCTATTGTGAATAGTGCCGCTATGGACGTGCATGGACATGTACTCATTCAAATATCTGTTCAGTTCTTTTGGGTTCCTTTCTAAAAGTGGAATTGTAGGGTCATATGATAAATCTATGTTTAACTTTCTGAGGGTCTGCCAAATTGTTTTCCACAAGGACCAAGTCATTTGACCTTCTGACCAGGAGTGTGTAAGAATTCCAGGTTCACCACATTCTCACCAACACTTGAGATTTTCTGGTTTGGGGGTGGTGGTTGTTGTTGCTTTGATGGCAGCTGTTCTAGTAGGTGTGAAGTTGTATCTCACAGTGAATTTGATTTGCATTTCCCTGATGACGAGTTAGTCATTTCCTTAATTTCCCTAATGAGCAATGATGTTGAGCATCTTTTAATATCCTTACTGGCCCTTTGTATGTCTTCTCTGGACAAATGTCTGTTCAAATTAGTTTCTTGACAATGTCCTTTGAGGCACAAAAGTTTTTAATTGTGATGAAGTCTAATTTACCAATTTTTTTCTTTTGTTGTCTGTGCTTTTCAAGTCATCTTTAGGATCTGTTGCCAAATCCAAGCTCATGAGGATATAGGATGTCCTCCTGTTTTCTTCTAAGACTTGTATGGTATTTAGGTTGTTGATATTTTGAGTTATCTTTCCCATATGGTGTGGAGAAGGGGTTCAACTTCATACTTTCGCAAATAGATCGCCAATTGTCCCAGGATCGTTTGTCAAGAAGACTATGCTTTCCCCGTTGAATGGTCTTGGCACCCTTGTCAAAAATCAATTGGCCTGGCCGGGGGTGTAACTGAGACACTGTCTTGCCTTGGCTTTCATGACTTCACACTCACTCTGAACGCTCTTTATCTCCTTTGCAGGCTCAACATCCTCCTCCAGCCACTAAGACTCAGTCCTGTGCATATTTCCCTTATCACTGCATGCTTGCTCCCCAGGCAAAGTCTAGCTTTAATTACCACCCGTTTACAGATGACTCATAAGTGTGGATTTCTAGCTCAGCCCCCTCCCCAGAGCTTCAAACCCCGCCCATTCAACTGCTAACTTGCATGTGTCTACATGGATATCACAAAGGCATCTGCAAATTCACCTGTCTAAAACCAAACTATGGCGTTCCGCCCCAAACCTGGTTCTCTTCTTACGTTTTCTAATGTCGTGAACTTAAACTCCCATTCTCCCTCCGTCCTCCCACTGTCCAAGCCGAGAGCCCGGGAGTCCGTTCTTCACCCTACCCTCCAAAGCTGAGTGCACCAGGAAGGCCTGTGAACTGCACATCTCTCTTATATCTCAAACCCATCCCCTTCTCTCTCTCTCCACCAGCACCTCTCTAGACAAAGTTACGTTTCTTCCTCCCCCCACCCCCCGAACTAGCTTCTCTGTCTTCTGCTCTCTTCTCTTCTTGCCTCTTCCAAACTGCTCTCCATAATTGCAGCCACAGCACTTACTTGGAAAAATAAAATCAAATTTTTTTCTTCTAAATCATTCTACTTCTCTTGGAATAAAGACAAAAATCATTGGCCCAGCCTACCAGGCCTGATCACCCTCCTCACTGACCCCCTTCGCTCGTGCGCCCTTTCAGCCACATTGGACCTCTCTCCATCTCAAATGTATGGTGCTGCCTCCCGTCACAGGGCCTTTGAACACACTTCGCTCTTCCTGGAACAGTGTTTCAGCCTGCTCCCCTCCTCCCCTAGTTATCACCGGTCTCTCCTTCAGTCCTCATCTTCATCATCACTTCCTTAGTGGAGGCTTCTCGGACCTCCTTAACCACGTCCAATCTCATAGGATGCATCACGCCTACCCCTTTATTTGTGGAAGTCTCTGAGCTGGAGGGTCAGCTCCGCTAGAGGAGGGGCCATGTCCGCGTTCATTCATCTCTGCGTCACCAGCCTGGCACACAGGAGACACTCAATAAATATGTGCTGAGTGGTGACTTGACTGATTCTGATTGTAGAATAAATGAAAAAATAAGTGAAGGAATTCTTTCCAAGAAAGGGTGTTCAAAATTATATACCCAGTGGCAATAATGTGATCTTGAATTACCTTGTATTTCTATCTATTAATATCAAGCCCTTTAAACTAAATTTCCCTAAATATACCTTGATACTCGGCCTCTTGAAACTGAGTCACCTTTCCATTTACTGTAGCAATGAAAATGTGAAATACAGAAGGATCAACTGAATACAAATATTTAATGTGTGCGAAAGGAAAACATTATTGGGGAACACGATTTTTTAAAAATAAAAAACGGCAAAGCATGCCATGGATAGGGAAGTTAGTATTACAAAGATGTCAGTACTTCCCAATGACAGGTTTAATTCAGTTCCAATAAAATTACTTATCCATTTGCAAAATCAAAAATGTTTATCAGTCAAGAATAAGCATACCTTGATTTATTATATTTCACTTTTTTGCACTTCACAGATGGTACAGGGTTTTTGTTTGTTTTTTACAAACTAAAGGCAGGACCCTCACTTTATTGTGGTGGTCTGGAACCTACCCCACAACACATCTCTGAGATATGCCTGTACCAAATATTTATAAATAAGTCCTAAATGACAAGGAAATTTTAAAATTTACCTGAACATTAAATGGGCAAGACTTTTGAAGTTGTTGCGAAAGAGAAGAAAAATAATAAACTGACAAATATGTAAACATGTTATAAAACTACAATGATTAAATCAGCGTGTTATGACACAAGAATAGACAAAGAAATCAATGGAACATGACATAGACTTTAGAATCTCAAATTTCTGGGAAAATGAATGTAATTGCAAGTTTTAGAACAATCCATGACCTATTTAGAAAAATAAAATTTAATTCCTATCTTATTCCATATAAAAAAAAAACTCTAAATCAATACAGAGTTACATGTAAAAAATGAAAGATAAGTATCTGAGTAGAACATTAAATTATTATCTGCATTCAAGGTAGAAAAAAAGTTTCTGAGCCTAAACACAAATAGGAATGCCATGAAAAGCGCTGGCTGGTGTGGCTCAGTGGACTGAGTGCTGGACTGCAAAGCAAAGTGTCACTGGTTCGATTCCCAGTCAGGGCACATGCCTGGGTTGTGGGCCAGGTCCCCAGTAGGGGGTGCATGGGAGGCAACCACTCGCTGATGTTTCTCTCCTTGTCTTTCTCCCTCTCTTCCCCCTCTCTAAAAAAAATTTTAAAAATAAAAATCTTTTTAAAAAAAGTAAAAAAAAAAGAAAAAAGAAATGCCATGAAAGACATGAGTGGTAGGTTTAAATGAATAAAAATGGAAGAAACAATGATTTTTTTAAATAATTGAAATCAAAAGGTAGATAATAAATTAGGTAGAATGCAAAATATCTTGTATACAAAGGGTTAATATCTCTAAACTCTAAAGAGCATTCGTAAATCAGTAATCAAAAATGAAAACCTTAATTTAAATAATGCTTAAAGATTCCAAACAGCTGATTCATTAGAAATACTAACAACTAATAAAAGAATGATAAATGTTTAACCTCATCAATAATTTAAAAATACAAATTAAAACAACCCACTGCTATTTCCATCAACAAGTTTGGAGAGTTAGCAAAAAAAAGGAAAAGTATAATAGACACGTTGAAATGCTGCTGGTAATAATTTAAATGGATATACTCATCCTACAGTTTAATTTGGCAAAATGTACCAATAGTCCTGAACATGGTCTCCAGCCTGTGGTAGTAACTTGACTTCTAAAAATGTTCTCCAGCTTACGAAAATGATCTGAAATGTCCACAAAGATGTGTATGTAGGATGTTTTTTACACGGTTTCCTTTAATGTGGCCACAAGTTGGAAACAAGAAGCAGGTGTTAAAATGTCCAAGGGCATGGGGCATGCATGTATGATGGAATACGGCACAGGCACTGAATACACTCTCTTAAAGGAATCCTGGAGAAAATGGAGAAATGCCCACACCATAAAGCAGTGAAAGGAAGAGAAGTTTAGAGAAATACACAGGATTAAAGTATGAAGAAAAAAAAAGCAACAAAACGTCATCAGTAATTTTCCCTGGAAGATCAACTTACAATCAGCTTTTATTTATTTTCTATCTTTCCTATCATGCCCTTTATTTCCTACTAAAAGAAAGGCATTTTTGTTCACTTTTTCTTTAAAATTTTTAACATAAATGCATCGCCAAGTATTCAAGTAACAGGTTAACATGCAAAGCCCCTCTTTGCCTCCTGTCCCGATGTGCTTCTCCAGCAGTCATACTATTAAAGGTTTATAAATGTTCTTTCAGGCCTTTCCCATATAGTCGCCTATATAAATACACCCGTTAACTGTTTTCGCGATCAGAAAAATAGTTGTTTAATACAAAACAAAATCATTGGGGGAGCTCCTAGGGTCTTGGCTGGATATTTTAGTAAATCATTTAACAACTAAAACTTAAAGAATAATGACCTGGCTTTTATTTCAGAGTAACATCATTCACCTCCATTTTCAAAGGACCAGGAAAACAAAATTATGCGGGAGAAAATCTTAAAGTTGGAGTGGTGGGCAAAGAACATTTCTAAATCAATCAAGTCAACTCTAAGCCAACTGCCCCTTTACTTTGGATTAGAAAGTGTTAAATACATGCCAATTTGCGACCTTTCATTCATATTTTTAAGTAAGTTCGAAGAAGAGTAATGTTTGAAGTAGAAATAAAGACAAGGGAAAAGACCCCCTCCCGCACCCCCCACACAATAAGGGTGGAACAGCCCGCGTGGGGCTGGGCCGAGGCGGAGACAAACCCCCCATCTGGGCCCTGGGTGCTGGTGGTCGGTGGGCAGGGAGCTGCGGGCGAGGATATTAAACGGCTCTAATCCCATTCTACTTTATGACTAGCTCGAGAAATGACCTCTAGCGAGATCTGGCCCTTGTTCTATCCAGCAACCAGATTTTTCTTACAGAAAATAAATTAAAAAGGTGTGACCTTGCTGAAGGCTTGCCGAGAAAATGAGGTACATCTCGTCGCAGGCAGAGGAGCCTATTTGTTCAATTTGAAAGGCTGCCGCTTTGCTCCGATTAGAAGTTAAGATAAAGGCCGGGGATGAAAAGAAGAGAAACATTTCTAAGCGAGGAAATTAAAGAGCTACATTGGAGGCGCTTTCAGTACTACAGCGGGCTTTTTGTGTGGGGTTTATCAGGGCCCATCAGCCACACCTTGTCCCTGTGCTCCTGGCTCCCTCTCCAGTGAGCACACAAAGGCCCAGCATGTCGGGAGCGGATGAGAAGCCCCCTGGCTGATACCATCAGCAGCACCCACCCCTCCACTGCAGGTCACAGTGAGGGAAAGTGACCCACCCAAATTTTATTCACTGGGTCAAGAGACTCAAAGTCATTGCATAGACGGCACTGAACGGATCCGGGGGAAAAAGCTTTATACCTCCCCAGCCAATAAACCTATCACTTCTTGGAGAATGTCTCCCAAATTCACTCAAATAAATGTGCATTGACGTGCCTTTGTGTCCATGAAAGTTTCAAGCCAACCAATGTTTTCTACTCAAAGCCCCTGCAGCAAAGAAAAGCTTCTTTCAACTTCTGCCTTCATTTTATAGACATCTCTGAAGCTCCACAATGTCTTTCCACTTTCAAAGTAATAGTTCATACAAGACAAAAAAAAAAGGAGGGAGGCAGGAAAAATTAATGTCCAACGTCCCTTCCCCGGTTCTCTTTGTCTGCAGAAGTTCCAAAGACTGGCACTCAGAGCAGGCATCTCAATCCGGAATTCAGTGCCCTTGACCACGTGAGATCCACTCACCTTCCCAGGTTTATTGCTCTTTACTCCCTCCCACATTCCAGTCCTACATGTATTTTCTGCTTTTCACCCTCCATGTCTTTGCTTGAGTGATGGTGCTTCCTTGTGTGTCTTTCCAGCTCCTGCTCCCGACCCCGCCACGGGTCCTCATGGGCAGAGTCTGTGTTTTTCGGAGCGGGTTACTTTGCTCGGGCTGCCATAACAAATAACCACACACTGGGGGGGCTTAAGCAACATAAATGTATATCCTTACAGTTCTGGGAGCTACAAGTCCAAGAGCAGTGGGTTGGCAGGGTTGGTTCCATCTTGGCTTGTAGATGTCTGCCTTCTCTCTGTATCTTCACATGGTGTTCCCTCTGGGGTGTCTGAGTCCTAATCTCTTCTTATAAAGACCGCAGTCTTACAGGATTCGGGGCCACCCTAATGATCTCATTTTAACTTAGTAACCCCTTTAAAGACCCTGTCTCCAAATACAGTTAACATTCTGAGGTTCTGGGGGCTAGGACTTCAACATAGGAGATTTGGGGGATCCACCTCATTCCTTAACAGTGAGAATCCTGCACCCTAGGGTGTTGGTGGGACAAAGGCACCCACTCTACTGTGAAAGTGAGAGGGTAAGACAGTGTCCTTCCCAGTTCCTGGTAGCAGATGTGCAAGCGAGCAACCCAGGCTGCCCATCCAACGCCCTCCTCTGGACCTGCGCAAGGAGAAGCGGGGCAGGGTGCTGACAGTTGGGGTGTGGGAGAACAAGGCAGACCAGTGGACAGGACACGCACTGGACTACAGACCATGATTCCGAAGGGGCCCTCCTCACCAAACATAGCCAAGAGGGGACAACAATGAAGAGGACAAGGAAACTCCAGGAGATGAGCCCCAACCAAGGTTAGCAGCCACCTTGATGTCGGTACTGCCCCAACTTCAGTGACCGATGCAGATGCCCAAAAAACCCTAAACCACATGACAGCAAGGAGACAAAAAGCAGTCAATCCAGCAGCTGAGAATTCACCTGCTCCCAAGGCTGAGCAAGGGTGACCATTGAGCACAGGAATACCTGATGTCCCATTCTAGGGTGATTACTCTTTGGTGATGTAAACACCCTTCATCCCTGGTCCCAAACCTAGGCAAAGTCTGCTATGCACACAAAGGGCTGATGTGAGTGGGTTTCAAAGCAAAAATCAAAAAGTCTACATTTCAGAGCTGAGTGGAAGCACTTGGGTTATGGGCAGCATAGAAGTATGGTGCAAGGATTCATGGAATGGAGCTAACTAGACAGATACCAGAGTTACATGGAACAGAAAATGCCCCTCCAAAACCAAAACCACCTTTAGCCACTCCCTACCCTCCTGGAAGATTAGGAAGGTCACAGAGCGCTTTCCATGCTAGGAGTGGGGTCACCCAACTTCTTGCTTCTCAGGAGGTATCCTGGCCTCCAGGTTAGGGTGAAATCTTGCAGTTGGAAGAGTCCAGTCCAACTTTACAGCTTCTCTAATCTTAACATGCCTCTTGAGTTTTCTTTTTTTTTTTCTCACTAACATTTAAACAATAATTGGCTAATGCTTTTAATTTTGAAATCATCTTTTTAAAAGAATTGAACCTCTTACATTTCCCTTCAAAATACTCTCTAAAAAAATGCACTGCACCTCACAGCTTGTCCAGCAAAACAATTTGTCTATTGAATGAGGGCCCAAAGTCTTAATATCAGCAAGATGATCCCTGGGCTTAACCTTCCTATGTCTGTATTATTTAGCATTCTTAGCACGTTGGCTGCTGAGTTACCTCCAAGAACAAGAAGGGACCACTACCAGTTACCAGGAAGCCCAACCGTTGTAAATGCCTGCAATTTAACAACAGCTGGTGGCAAGGGGAAGAATAAAGCACCCTCAGAATATGACTGAACGTAGTTAAGAACAAACTGCAGCGTCCAATCTTGACCACTGCTGGTGGAGACGCCAGGTCAAGGCTGTGCTGTGACTATTTCTCCCGACATAGCTCTTAAGAGCCCTTCAAGTTCACGTTCTATTAACAGCATTCCAAGGAGTATTGGTAAGATGCGGTATGCCATCTAATAACAATGTGTATAGGGTCCCAAAGCCCCAATTTGCCTACAGTGTCTGCACCTATTTATGTGTGACTAAAGAATGACAATAACAACAATAATAGCTACCGTTTTGAGTGCTGAAGTGTCCAATCACATCCTAAGCATCTTATACATTTTATGTCTTCTAAGCCTTCCTTATCTACATGGATCGTATGACCTTGGCAATGTTATTTCCAAGTCCTACACATGAAGACAACGAAGCTAAGAGAGATTGAGTTCTCTCCAAGGTCCAGGTTCCATTGCTGAGAAACGAGACAGGATTCAGACCCAGAGCTTGAGCTTTTCTGCATAACCCACCCTCTTAACTGTAATCTGACACATCCCTACTCTGCTGGTGTAGGTGAAGGGCAGTGCAGCTAAACTGGGCCGGTGCTCAATGCCTCTGAACTTCTACTCACACGTGTTTCCACCTGTCATGGTCAACAGAAGCAAGAAGCAGACTCGGCTGGTATTCCTGTGTTGTCTTTATTCTCTAAACTCCCGATGCTTAATTCTCTCCCTTAAACCACAGTGAGAGAGCAGTGGTGAAGAGTTAAAACTACAGACACTGAATAAAAATCTGTTTCAGGATATATGTGTAGCAGGTACGTTCCAAATTCGAGTAACATGGTGGGTTATAACTCTGGTTTAACTAATGAGTGTTTTAAATGTAGGGGAATGAAAGATCGTTAAACACAGACGCAGAGTAGCCATTCCAAGGGGAAAATTGTGAGTGATTTAGCAGCGAGCACCAGGGCCTGACTGGCGCACCAGGCATTACAAATACCCAATGGTTACCTTGATTAAAATAAGTGCCAGGGATGCTGTAAAAATCCAAGAATATGGGACAATAAAGGGATTTTATTGTCCATGCGAGGACAGAGAATGAGAAAGGACGTTGAGAAAACATGTTACCCACATCAAGAAGAATCTAGAGGTTCACTTCCTAATAAAAAGGGGTTCAGGAGCAGCTCTCCTGCTCAATTTTTATAATTATGTGTCAGCTACAGTCTGTTTGAAGCCCGTCCTGCAGGGTAAGCTGGCCTTAATGGCCTGTGGCAAATGTATCCCGAAGCCTGGGAATGCCCATGGCTCAGTCATTTCTCTTCCTCCATGTCCCTGTGGTCACACGTGCTGCACCCCCCACGTCAGCATGAATAGGAGGTTCAGCCAGCACCCTCACCAAGCGTGGTAGGAGTTTCGGGCAGGGAAGGCAGGGTGGTCACACTGTCACCCACAGCTTGTCACAGGACCAACAGCTCTACAGTCCCCCCGCTCCCCAAGCTACATCCACCATGTCTTACTCAGAACCCGTCTCTCCTTCAAGAGCCCCCAGCATCTCAATTCCTATCCCAAACATTTCAAGGATTTTCACAACAAGGAAAGTATTCCCAGCCCGGGGTGAGACCAGTGAACACCAGTTTCTCCATGTCCTTATCTGGGGACTATCTGAGAATGACCGGAGCTATAATAACACGGTAAGAGAAAGGGTAATGCATTGCAAGGCCTCGGGGAACCCTGAATCCATTTCTCTACTTGGATTTGCCCTTCATTCGCTTTCCCTAGACCTTACTTCACAGCAGTGAGATTTGGTGCTTTGACTTGAGTTGGACCTTTTACTGCTTAGGTTTTTGGATACTACCACCCAGAATGAGAGGTTCTGGAAGTGTCTCCAACAAACAATTGCTTGTCCCCCAACTCCAAACACCTCACTTAGGACCCACTTGTTCCATTAGGCTCCCATCCCTAAGGGGACATCAGGGCTCACTGAGACCCGCCCATGGCAGACACACTTTCCCCGCATGGTTGGGGCTTAAACACAACATGCCAGGTACATACATGGCCTCTCTTCACATCAAGGTGTTAACCAAATGCATTCTACTCAGTGAAGTCAACTGCCTAACACGTGATCAGTACACTTTGAGGGAGAGCTTTCTGAACAAAGGAAGGAGATTTCTTTCCTCTGATCTAAAGTTCTGGCCTCTATCTTCAGTATTTCTGGTCGAAATCACGTTGTAAATGAGCAAGAACTAGTAGAAGGTGATGAAGTAAAAGAAGGGACAGGTAAGGAAGAGAAAGGCAGGAAGCTCCCTCTTTTTGAGGACCTACTACGTCTAGGTACGAACCCAACGGGTCCCTAGTATGGAAAGAAGTTCTGAGAAAACGCGTTATTTGCCTTTTTTCATCCGAGTCTTAAGTGATTTTTTTTTCAGCTCTGAAACTTTGCTTTTGCTATAAAAGGGCCTTTGCAATATTTTTTGTCACACTTCTTCTTTCTTCAGCTTTCTTTTCAGACCCAATTTTGTATATTCTAATTGCAAACTCAGTTCAAGTTCCAAAAACACTCTCTTATAATTATCACCAAACAAATGCTGTGATTCCGCAAAGCCCAAACATGTGTCGCATTAATTCTCACAACTAAAATACTTTCATTTTTCTTGGACTCCAAGCAAAATGGACCATAAGCAAAGTGTTTGATAAAATGACAGGTGGAATTCCATCCAATTAAGACATAAATATTTTTCCAGAGGCTAAGCTCACTGCAAAATAGTAATCTTCACTCAGCACATCTTTACATGTCTTTGGCAAAACACCTGTCTAAAACTGTTAACACGAAATATTTGGGGAGCTCTGTACTTCAAAGACATCCATGAAAACGTCAAGCATTGTTAAAATGTTGAAGTAATTTTGGTTAAATGCTTCTGTGACAACTGTCGGACTTGATTTGTTTTAGCTGAATACATTCTGAATATCACTTGGAATCTGGGAATTGGTCATTTGCCAAAAGATGAGAATTGGGCTGAAATCAAAAGAATTATAGGCATCAAAGAAATGAAAAAAAAAAAAAAACAAGATTGGGGGAATTTTGGGTATTTTAAAAATGCAATTTATCTTCTAATTTGGAAGCTTCAAAAGAAGATTCTTACCAACTGATAGCATTTGCAGTAAAACTATAAAGCCCAGGATTCCTTTAACTTTGGTCAAATTCATACACATGGAGTCATACCTGTAGCTCCTCTTGCAGATGAAAAATAGCATCTTTTAAAGCCCCTCGACAAAATTAGCAATTAAGTAATACCAAGTAGGGATATTTTTCTAGGACCTTCTAGTTAGTTGGTTACCAAGTACGTGGAGTTCTTAGACTCGCAGAGGACCTTCTAGTTGGTTAGTTACCAAGTACACGGAGTTCTTAGACTCGCAGATGAGCAAACTGAGGCCCGAAGACCTATGGCCAATCATAGCTGGTAACAGAAACACGTACGGCAAAGAGCTTAAACGTTCAAGCCAAACGGCAGTGGGTAGCGGGAGGGACATTCGTGAAATGTGTCAGCATTCGGTAAAAGTGGAACAAAAACATTAAAGAGGTATTAGTGAAGCCAACAGGAAGAGGAGCCAGGTCTAATCAGGTAATTACTATGGGCCAGGCACTGCGCTAAGCACTTTACACACATTATCTCATTTAATTCTTCCAGTTCCCTACACACAGTGTGCCATTATTATTCCTTATATAAACAAAATATCTCAGAAACTCGTCCAGATCATGCGGGCAGTAATTACTAGAGTCAATACTTGGAGCCAACCTCAAAATCCTTGTTCTTCACCGTGTATTGAACTTCCCCCAGTGTGTATGACGACAGAGCTTGGTCCTTTTCCATGCATTCAAGTAGGTCTCATCATACCTTGAGAAATCTACCATAATAGTGATTTGGCCAGTCTGGACCAGCCACAGGTCACACGGAAGCAATGGAGTCTTGGAGAGAGTGTGTTATCAGAATTAAGTCTGAAATTTTCCATGAGACTCCAATTTAAATATTCTGTCCCACTGTCCCCATAAGGATGCTCATTCTTGACATTCAGATCTATTTTACAGAATGTTCTAGGCCTTGACTTAGCTTGAGAGACTCTTGGAGTCAACCCGAGGGTTTTCCACTCCCCTGGGCTTCCAGACCGTTTACCCAGCATATTTTACTGAATACCACGCGGCCTAAGGCTTGCGGGGCACCAAACACCCAGTGTTTGGTCTGAACCAGATCAATGCGGAGCCGGGATGAGATCAGTTATTTCCACTTTCCCTTCATAATAGGGCTCTTTCTGTGCAAAGTGTCAGATTCCCAAGTCCAGCCGGCAGAAACAGGAAAGGGGATGAACTGTCTCAGTGAACTGAAACCCCCCCGAGGCAGGTGACTCTGCAGATGCCTCCGAATCCAGAGACTCAAATCGGGCCAACAGGACACCCATTCTCCCCTTTTCATTCCTCAGCTCTTTGTCTCTATTGTCAGCGACGCACAACGTGACTGTGCCTCCTCCCCAGCACTTCCAGGGTTCCATTATTCTTGTTGCCAGCAATTCCAGCAAAAAGAAAGTTTCTCAGTTTTTCTAACAAAAGCCCCAGGTTGGATGTCATAGGATTGGCTCAGTCATGAGTCTACCACCGAACCAGTCACGGTGGGATGAGGGCGGAGGGACCGAATGTGCTGATTGGCCAGGCCTATGTCACGTGGCCACTGATAGACGTGTGAAGATGTGGGTCCCTGTCAGATTACATGAATTAAAAGGAAGAAAAGCATGGCTGCCCCAGAGGGAAATAGGAGACCTATCAGGTAAAGTGGGGGCAAATCAAAGCTAAGGAGGCAAACTCAGCAGATTCTCACACCACAGCGCATCTCCCAGGCCTTGTAATTAAGGAGAGGAAGTCGAGGTTAGAAAGGGTACCTCGAGGGGGTACCCAGGAGCGGAAACAGTCAGGGGTGGGGTGAGAAGCTAGGGAAGTGGGTCTCAAACTTCAGTTACAACAAAATCACCAAGAGAGCTTTGCTGCAAAAGCAGATTCCTGTTCTCTGCTCCCAGAAATTCAAATTCAGCAGACTTGGGGCATGAAAATTCACATTTTAACAGCTCCCCTAAATGATTATGATGTGGATGGAGGCCTGTGAATTATATTTCAAGAGACATGGCTTTCCATTCTAGCAAGGCAGACCAATTCTTGAGTATTAAATGAGTTTCACTAAATCCCTAATAATAGCCAGAAGGTATCTTTAAAACAAACAAAATCAGCCTGTCAATTGCTCTGTGTGACTACCTCTCTACCTCTTGGACAGTGCCAGCTACTTCCTAGATGCCCTGAGAGATGAGGAGCTTTGTCAAGGCAAACGGCTGAGGGCTGGTTTGTTGGCTTACAAAGAGCTTTGAAAGCCAAACCAGAAATGCTGTGCCTTATTATCAAATGCATAATTCTGGAAATGGGAACAGAGTATTTCAATACAATGATCGAGATTTTAACACATTAAGAAAAAGAGAGAAGGAATAAAAGGAAAAGGAAAAAAAACACTTCTACAAGTAGGAAAATAATTATTTCTAAAGGTTAGAAAAGTAGAAATAATGTATTGTGATTTGAGTCCTTCTCTGTACTCCTCCCCTCTCTCCCTCTCTCCCTTCCCCTTCCCGCCCCTTTTCTTCTCCCTCTTCCTTCTTTCCTTTCTTTCTTTCTTTCTTTTTCTCTTTGTTAAATGCTCCCTTGGTAGACATCCAAGTACAGAGCAGTAACAGGAGCCACACATCTTTGTGAAGTGCTTCCTACCAGGGTGATAGGGCAGGAATTCCAGGGAAGGTAAACCCAACAGGGTCCTAGGCCCGCCCGCTCCTTGAAACTGGAAACCTTCCAAGTGTTCTCTCTTCAAGTCACACAGACCTAAGAGGATTAAGGTAAGTATCCCTCCTAAAAGCCTGAAAAAACAAAGATTAGTTTTTAGCATCACAAAGAAACATATATTTATATAGGTTCTGAAGGAGAGGAAATACATTAAGACTCCCGGAGTGAGGGTGGAGGTGAGGAGAGACGCTGTGGACAGAAATGACAAGTCATCCTTAAGGGAGGGGGAGAGCATTCCTACAAGATTACCCACTGTTTACAAAGAAATAGGCTGAAATGGAGAGCAACTTCAAGGCAGCAAAGACAACACGGGCCACAAAACCTTGCTAAGCTTACTTTACTAAGCGAGCATTTGCAGTGGGACCAAGGAGCAAACATTTTGTTGTTTTATGCTATATGAGAAGGTTGGCAAGGATTATTAGGATAATTAGTAGTTAAGTCAACAATGCAAGAAGAACTTGTTCATCCTCAAGCACACTTATTTTAATAGCTGCAAAAGTACCTCATTCTGTATGTTTATAATGGAATAAACTCCTTCCAGCCTCAGTTTCCGAAAAGGTTCAAATGAGTCATAATTAAAAAATTTTTTTAATTTGGAGGCTGAGATTCCATTTAAAAGTCTAAAAGAACCCACGAACCTCAGGAAAATGCACTCACATGCAGAACTGTGCATGTAACTCGTTTATTGCATCAGAAGTGTATCTCTTTCATAGGGTCATCCATAAGATGGACCTTTGTAAAAATTTTGTCTCTTTTCCTCCTTTATTTTTTTCCAGATAAAAATGAATGGCTACTATTCCCTCCCTCAAAAGGAAATAGATATGAATTACATAATTTTTTTTAAAAAGTACACTTTAATTCTGCTCAAAAGTGAATTCCACTGGAAGTTTCCTTTGTTTGACTAGACTAAGAAGGTGAACCTGTGGATTGGTCTTCAACACGGTCAGCGTTGACATCTGATCCATTTTATTCTCACTCATTCTGAGAGCTACCAAGGCTGACCAGGCAGATTCACAAACATGAACAGTGGCAAATGATGACAGGGCCCCCACTGCTGCTTTGGCCAGATGGGGGTGACGCTACTGAAAGAAACACCGGAATTCCCCGAGACTTCAAATGGAATGTGTTTTACTTCAGTTCCTTTGTCAACACACAGAAGTCATCTGTACCAGGATTGGCCTTGATGATACCACCTGTGGTCAATTCTAAGGCTCCCTGAGCAATGCAAGCCACAGTAGCCTTTCCAGGTGTCTATCAATTCTTACCTTCCCCAAACAGGCAAGGGTTTGCCACCATCAAGTGGCTCTGCAAGGTCCTTCCACTGACCAGATTCCACTCCATGATTTCTCTATCCCCAGATGCACTTGTTAAAATTTCTGAACACAGTTAACCCTCTTAGAACCCATGAGCACCTTCGATGTGAGCAATGCCCTCTCTTCCCCTTGAACTGTCATTATAGTAATGGCTTATCTTACAGTGCAGTGCATGCTAACATCAGTGAAGTTACAGGCACTCGGCCCCACCAGTCCCCTCCCCCAGCATGGGAATGAGACCGCAAAAGGGCTCAGAGCTTTTTTGAAATGGTTCCCATAACCAGGATGGCAGGATCTTGAATGAAATGATTTATCTTTTTCATTTGGTTAAGAGAAAAATCCGCCAAGAATGCCAAGACATAAGGAAATTTTTCCTAATTTCTTTGAGGATGGGCACTTATCCTCTGCCCAAAGGTCAGTCACGCATGCCAGGAACTGGCCTGGAGACTAGGGAACTTCAGGATATGGGGACAGGCCTTCACAGTCTGTTCTCATTTTCTGACAAGCACCCTGGAAAGGCAGTGAATTTGGACCTGGCTCTTATACCATGCGGACTCTTCCCTGTGGTCGACCAGATGCCCATCCGCATTGTTGGCAGACAGTTTTGACACTAGTGGAATCTTTGGGGGGAAAAACAACAACAACGGGGAGCCAGGATATGTGCAGAGCTTCTCTATTCACCAAGAAGCAAAACCAGATGCGATGTCAAGCTTCGCAGGTGTTCAGTGTCTTAGGTCGGGTTTCCCCCCAAACCGTCCCTGACACGGGGATTTGAGTGCAAGCAGTTTATCTTGGAGGGGATCCCAGGAAGCACCTGCAGGGAAGTGGGGAAGTGAGGCAGGGAATGAAAAGCAGACAATAAAGGGTGCATTATCAAGCAGGTTACTGCTGTGGGCCACTTGGGCTCAGTCTTGCTGGCAAATCCAGGGAGAGGGGAGAGGATGTGCTTCAGGACCGTCCCAGGCAAGGAGCGAGGGAGCTTGGGTGCTGAAACATTGACACTTGTCTATCACAGCTGAGGGTTCTTCCGTCTCCCCTGGAGATTTGAACTTCTCCAGCATTTTGAGCCTGCCTGGTGCAGGGTCCATGCTGACTCCAGCAGCCAGAAAATATTCTTGAGTGGAGAGTGACAGGTGTTTTACAGTAGGAAGTCATGAGAACGCAGGGGGAGGGGATGGTGACTGTCAAGGAGACACAGGCAGAGCACAGACAGGGTCTGCTACATGCAGACACCATGAATTTTCTTTCAGGCAACAGGATCACCATTTCCAAGAGGCCATCGCAATTTCTGAAACCAGGTCCATAAGCAATGAGTTTCTGTTTTGTTTGTTATTGACCTCATCCTTCGTGGCATGGACTAAAGCAGTGACGTGTGGAAGTCATCGCTAGTCTTCTCTGGTTGTTTGACGGAGGGACACAGAGTGGCTGGGGGTTCCTCTGTGCTCTGCTTCAAAACAGCAAAGAACAGATCAACGATTCTGGAATGGGTTCCATTCCATTCCCGAGCTCCACCTTTGCCAAGGCACAGGGCTTCAACACAGCTGCCCCAACTAGGTGGCCTATTTCATTGGTGCAGGGGTAAAGCAGTCCTGGAGGATGCTTTGAAACAAGGCAGGTTTTGTATGGACGTGGTGTCATTTTAGATCAAGTTTCAGTATTCTCAAAACAAGTCTGCTTTTCCTAGAGGCTTTCCAGGATGGACAGGTGGAAAATACTCCTTGACATCTACTGGCTGGGTACTTACTGCACAGGAAGCATAGCTTTTCACTGTGTTCTGTCTCCTTTGGTTTTATAAGTGAAGTGGTCCCATCACATTTGCTTTAATATTTTCCAGTTTGAGTGTGGCCTGATGCAACCGAGACAGATATATAGCGAAATGTTGGAGGGTCTTCATTCTTATTTATGGGGGAAATCATCTCAACCACAGGTTGCTGTGATAATTTGAATAATTGTTTAGCACGTATTTCCTTCTCTCCTTGAATTCTAGGCAGAGCATGCCTCCTCACCCCACTGACCTTGGGCTAGGCCACGTGACTTGCTTTGGTGGGTGGACGTTTGTTGATATGAGCCCGGCAGAAAAGTATGTGTCCTTGTGCATTTTGCTTTGGCTCTTGTGCTTCTGCTATTCTCCATGAGAAGAACATGCGGGGGGACCGGGGGTGAGGGGTGGGGGTTGGGGGGAGGGCGGGCTCTTGGTCCTAGGAGGACAAGTAAAGCAGACCTGGGCCCAGCCTACAGCTTGGATCCTGCAGTCAGGGCTCTGAAGTCCACCCTTGTCTGGTCATGTCACAGCCAACCCACTGACCTGTGGGTGACGAATGCATGCCTGCTATTTTAAGACAGAGTTTTGAGCTGTTTTGTTATGCAGCTTTATTGCAGCAATAGCTGACTGACACATTTTTGTATAGAATAGCACCCTTGATAACTTCACAGTTGTTTGGGTTGAAAAATCGCTTGGCACAGTTGGACTGAAAACTTTTTTCCCCCACAAAGCCAATTTTTCAAAAACAGCAGGACAGGCATTGAAGAAAGTAGAATCTTTTTAGTGTGTTTTATTCCCACTTCACCCCCAAACTATGTGATCTGTGAGCACTGGCCTGTCATTCTCTTTTTCTTTGTTTTTGTGGTTGGCACTAATTAACAGTCTATTACAATGGCATTCCCTCGGCTGATGCCTTTTGATGTGAAATTTTTCCAGTCCCATCTCATTGTCTTATAACCTTACAACTTCTCACCCTGCCACGGTTTAATTTGTAATCAAAATTATGAACTAATGAAATAACGCACGGCTTTTTTTATAATGGGGCAGTTTGCTTGTTTGTTTCCGAAATTAGACCAATTTGCCATTTTTTACCAAATTCATACCTTTTTTGTGTTTTTAAATGAAAGCTACATCTTCACTATTCCAATTTGAAATGAGACACCTCCTGGACTTGTTGCACACAATTAAACCACAACAAAAGGAAGCCCCAGTCATTTCACTTTTCATAAGGCTGCAATTATTCTTTAACGATTGGACGACAACATCCCTGAGGAGCTAATTATCGAAAAGCTCTCATCACGCATAGGATACATACAAACAAACCCTGCAAGCAAAAAGTAAATGTTCAACATTAAAGATCTGCATCTAGGAAGTCATACCAATCAGCTGGTCCAGCTAATTACTAATCTGATTTTCGGAGCGGTTGCATTAGATAATTATGGCACCTATTCATACCATGAAAAGCACAGCCTCTGACAGACTTTAATAAAGACCTAGCTGTACGAAAAAATGTACTAAGAACTATAATATGAAATTTGCATTGCAGCAGAATCTAGGAGAAGCGTGGAAGTCATTTTCTAATAGAAAACCTTTCCTTTATCACGTGCTGGATACATTTAATATGCCTCTTCATGGATGTCACATTGAAGGGCAAAGTGAGCTATTATTATCCTGATACAGTTGCACATCAGCCACACGGTACTGCTCAAAGTCAAGTTTTTAAATGTGTATTCTAAAGTGCTGTTTCGAATCGACTGAGACTCCCATTAGATAAATAGAGCATATTAAAGATCATGTTATGGACCATATTCTAAAGGAGTTAACATCACTCGGAATCATTTCCATAATGTGCTGACCGCTCTACTCATTCTCACATATATTTCCACATCGGCACACTCAACTCCTTCTGAATTTTTCAATGGTTATAAAACCAATACACACGTATACACTATTGGTGCGAAGGCACATTGGCACAACTTTTTCAGAGGGCACCTGGCCAATAGCTATCAAAATAAAAGTGTGTACACTGTTTTGACCTCACCACTCACCATCTAGGACTCTTCTCTTGGAGCTAGACTTGTACTGGTGCTCAAAAGTAATCTATAAGGGTGTTTATTATGGTATTGAAAGAGTTAAAAAGACAATGATAAATAAATAATCTAATTGCCAATCAATAAAGGACTGTTTATGGTAAATCCATACAACAGGATACTAGGCAGCCACTAAGGAGAGGGAGAGAAAGAGAGAGAGAGAGAGAGAGAGAGAGATGGTCTTGGTTTACCCCCTTTCACTGATTCCTTAGTGTTCCCTTCTCGGAGAGTTCCCCTGTGGTCACCCTGTCTAAAACAACAATGCTTATCATTCTTTATTGCCTTGCTCTACTTTTTAAAACATTTTCACAGCGTTACCTACTTGATAGTATACCATATATTATTTGCTTATTTCTATTGTTCTTATTAAAATGGAAGTCTCGTGACAGAATCATCTGTCTCAATCACTGTTGGATACCCAGTGCCTGGCCTATAAAAGATATTTGATAAGTATTTGTTAAATGTCGATTTCCTTTTTTTGGTCTTGTGTTCCTCAGAGCTCTTATATATTGGAGACTGTCTTCCTAAACCTTTCTACATGAAAGACAACCTTGCTATATCGATATGATATTGTTTTAGTGCTTTTCCTTGAAAATTGTAGGCATTTTCCCACTGTCTTCTGACACCCAGGTTTGCCTAAAAAAATGTAGAGGCTGCCTGATTGTCATTGTATTTGAAGTCATCCGATTTTTCCATGTGGATCGTTTATCATGTGTTGAGATCAGTATGTGGGCTAATTTGAGTTTCTCTATCATGTTACCTAAAATGTGACGAGCTGTTCAGATCTACACAAGCAGATTTTTTCAGCTCAGGAAATTTTCTCTAATTATTCTCTGGTTATTGCTTTTATTCCAAGTTTACTTCTTCCTTCCTCAGAAACGTAGGTCACCATTAGCCCAGATCTGCATCGTCATCTTCTACACTAGCTCATTGGGTTTTTTTTTGCTAGAAGGGCCCAAATTTAGTCTTCATGGTACTCTTCAATTTCCTTCTGTCTGTGTTGTCCTTTCTGGCCTGCATTGTAGATTTTAACTTTGTTTTTGCATGTTTAATGTCTTTTCTCACTGTATGAGCCTCTGTCGCTAAAGTGTGTCTGCCTCGTGGCTTTCATCTCTTCCAAAGAGATGATGCTCTCCTTCAGTACTCCACGGAAAATGCTAAATAGCTTTCTACTTTCCTTTTCTGTTTCTTGTGGTAAATCATTTTCAGAAGCCTCCTCTTTCTCTGGGTCTTCAGGAGGAGTGCTCTGTGGTAGTTTTCCAGGTGTGCTGTGCTATCTTGTTGCCTGTCTTGGGTGTCTCATTCACCCAGGAACCAAAGGATCCATCTGAAGTACCAATGGGCCCATGTCACTACTTTGTTTAATGCCATTCAGTGGTTCCCCCTCACCTACAGAGGAGTCCAGCTCCTCAGCATGGCTGCCCAGTCATCCATGATTTGTTCTGGCCTCTCTCTGAGCCTCACTTCCTGCCACACTTCATCTCCCTGATCTAACACCAAGGCCCTTGTAGAGCCTTGTGTATTGTCAGGTTGTTTTTGTTTGTATTATCCTCTCTGCCTGAAACTTCCCTCCCTTCTCTCACCACTCCCCTACCACTTACTCACTTACCTACTTACACACTCACACATCAAGTACAGCTTGGCTTGGCCAACTGATACTAGTCATTGAATAGGAACCGCTTGGATTTCTCTAAAGAAACCATCTCTCTCTCTCACTGCCAAGATTTTGCTCATTCTGTTTCCGACATCCACAACTACTACTACCAGCTTCTGCAACATTCTCAATTAACTCAGTTTCTCAGGAGGGTTCCTGGATACCTCCTCCTTGACTTCCCAAAACAGCTGTCATCCTCTGTAGTAACTGTGTCCTGTGTCCCCGCATTTAGGGTCGATGAAGGCAGTAACATTGGAGCAAATTAGAATACTGCCTACCACAAGGGGTGGTGAAGGGATCAGAGGGACATTTGTCCCAGGGAGTGTAAGTGTCAGATAGTGGAGGACTTTGATGGCAAGCTATGGAGTTGGGACACTGACAGCTTTTGGGTTGAGTAGTCACAGAATAAGAACCAGAATGGAAGACTGCAGTGTCTTCATTTGGGGCTCTGTAAAAATGGTGATAAAGTTCTTTTACTGGCATGTGAAAAATTAAAGAGTGTTAGAACAAGCATGCACCTAGGTTGCATTAATTTGACCGAGCAGTAGTAGCTGCCTGGAGGGCTGTGTTGAAAGGGACTGGGGTCGTTGGGGGGGCTCTGAGGGCAGCAGAAATGGGATGCATTCACAATGTCTGCGCAGGTGAGGGTGGGGGCCAGAGGTAGTGCCAAAGGACCGGCCACTGGGACTTGAGAAAACAGCTTCCAACCTTGTACCTCTGAAAAGGAAAATAACAAGTCTATTTTCCAAGATTCTGTGGTTTAATTTAGCACCCTACAAAGCAAATCAAAAATAGCAAACATTAATAAGATCCTCAAGCCTTTTCCAAATGTCAGGAGCTAGGACAAAATACAAATAAATTAATCCACTGGGAGCTTTTTCTATTCGTTCCTCTCTCCCAGTAAAAACACAGCTCCAAAATTTAGGAACTTCTAACAATCCCTTTAAAAGCAAGAAAACAGCTCCTCCAGGCAAAAAATTCAAATGTCCTTGCCTTGGACTTTGATGATGCATTCCAAGGCTGCATGGCAACATGTTCAATAGAAAGAGAGTGAGGAAAAAGTTAATCCCTTAATGACAGGTCTGGTCCCAGAGAGAAGCCCAAACACAGGGTCACGTGTGTCTGTGACGGGAGGGTGTCAACATGGCGGAGCCCACACTCTACCACACTCCCCACTGCTCAGGCTGCCCCACCATCTCCCACAGTCCCTAGGAGCAGCTTACGGTCTCCAACTTAAGAGCGGAAAGTCTTGACAGCCCTCACAGGCCTTGTTTCCTATGTGAGCAAAAGATCTGCCCTGGATGCTTGTTACTACTCAAGAGCGCTTGAGAAAGTGTGACTTCCGAGTTTGGAAGTCCTGTGTGACTTCTGGCTCTCCCTTTTAGGGGTTGTGGTAGATGAGATTACTGTTCAGGAGAGATTTCCCCTGCCCCTCATTTCCCTTATGTTCCTAGAAGGAGTACATTTCCCTCTTCCACTGATGTTGGACTTGGCCCTGCTACTTACCATTGCATCATGGTATGTGAAGTATACTTCCTAGTCCATTGATGTAGGGCTTAGTCACGTGACTTGCATTGGCCAATGGGATGTGTCGGTGGTTTTGGAACGGTCAGAGCTTCAAACTTGTTTGAATGACTGATTTGTGCCCTTGCACCTCTGCCATCACTATGAGAAGAACATGCCCAGAATGGCCCCTGGTCCAAAGGGGACGAGAGGCCTGTGAGGCAGACATAACCCAACTGCTGCTTGGAGTCAGGCTCAGCAGAGCCCAGATGAGATCAAGAAAGCTGCCCCAGCCAACAGTTGTTCAAGCAACGTAAGGGACTGTCATCTGAAGCCACTGGATTTTGAAGTGGTTTGTTACAGTTACTGTGGCAACAAATGACAGGTGTAGTAGGTGTGAGGCCTTGGGTGAGTTACTGTCTCTGCACCTCAGTTTCTTCATGTCGTAAAAGGACATGATGGTGGAGCCTCCTCACATCCATGTTGCTTATCATAGTGATTGACACAGAATAAGTATCTAATAATTGTCATCATAGTTAAGAGCATAGGCTCTTAACTGGTCCCATATTGTTTAGTCAAATTCTAGCTCTGGCACTATGTAAGTTTCTGCTATAGACTGGGGGAGAGAGGAAGAGAGTCAAGTGTGGGAGTAATTTCAAATTCAAGGTCATGTCTATATTAGCAAAGGAGCACAGATCTGAACCTCCTTGTTCAATTATGTGCCCTTGCTACTACATGTCACATAGGTCACCCACAAGGGCCTGGTATAATGCTCAGGATGCAGATTTACATGTCTCCTAATCTAGAAGGGTCGCAAGACCTGGAAGAGAGCAGGTAAGGTTCTGGGGACTAAGAGGAGGTGCCTGAAGCAGGGCAGGGTCGACAGATCTGGGGCTCACTCAGCAGCCAGCTCCAGGGCCAGGCTGTAAGGGGCAAGCTGCTCTCCCAGATTCTGTGGAGTGAGAGGAGTGGAGGACCACTAATGTTTGCAAGAACCTTCTGAAAGCTTCATCCCAGGGAGCTGAAAGTCCAGCATCAGCTCATGGCCCAGAGCAGGATTGTGACTTAAAGCACAGAGTTAAGAATTCAGAGTCAGAAGGAGAGAGTCAAGGTCTCCAAGAGAGCCTTCTGGACAAGCCAGATGATAAGTCTGGGCTGAGGTCTATCAACGACACCAAGACTGGGCGCTCAGACTTAGAAGCAGCCCAGTGCAGCAAGGAAGACCTCAGGCTGTGCCAGACCGCTTTAGGTTCGAGCCCTAGATCTGGTAATTACTAGCTGTGAGGCCTTCAGCAAGTTACACAACATCTCTGAACCTTAGCTTCTGAAGAAATAGTAGGAAAATAGGGCCATTAATAGAACCTGTGTTGTCAGGTCTTTGTGAGAGTTAAAATCACTAAGTAGATGCACTTAGAATGGACTGTAGTGGTATCCCTCATCACTATTACTTAGAATGGACTGTAGTGGTATCCCTTATCACTATTACTTAGAATGGACTGTAGTGGTATCCCTCATCACTATTACTTAGAATGGACTGTAGTGGTATCCCTCATCACTATTACTTAGAATGG